>VZTA01006609.1:115206-201693 GCA_013398855.1 Mohoua ochrocephala | reverse complement strand
GGGAATTACCTCACCATTTATGTCTCTAAGTGGGGATTTTTGTCAGATATGCTAATTTGCTAAACATATAAAAATTGTATACACATTATGCTATATGTGCCTCTGGTGTTTTCCACCTGGTGAATTGTGCACCTAAGGATCCTTATAAAGGTAACTCCTTTTATCACCTAACTGTGTCTGGCTCATGATTTTAGGACCAGTGAAAAGGCATCATCAGGACAAGGGGAAACAGCTTCATGCTAACAGAGAGAAGATTTAGATTAGCTATTACGAAAAAATTCTTCACTGTGAGGGTGGGGAGGCCCTGGCACACGTTTCTCAGAGAAGCTGTGGCTGCCCAGTCCCTGTAAGTGTCCAAGACCAGGTTGCACGGGGCTTGGAGCAACTTGGTCTAGTGATAGGTGTCCCTGCCCACGGCAGGGGGTTAGAACTAGATGATCTTTAAGGACCCTTTCAACCCAAATCATTCTGCAATTCTATGATACCACACACAATCTGATTTGAATTGCAAGAATCCACTTCCAAGGGACACAGCATTGCTTGTGTCTGATAAAAATGCAAGGCTGGATACTGTGCGAGGGCTCTCTGTAGCAGGCTGCCTGTACAGCCTGCTGCCTGGGCACCACAAGGATGAAAAACTGTGTGGGGTGGCACCAGCTGCTGATCACTGGTAGTATAATCACCTGCCACTCATTGCAGAGAAAGGGAAAGCAACCTCAGGAAGATTAGCCTCTGTGGAGTTACGCTGGATTTTATACCAGCTGAGGATGCGGCCAACCTCTGGGGCCTCATTCCAGAGCATACCACTCCAACAAGTGACAAGCTCAAACTGATTCTGAATATGTTGTTTTTCTTCAGGAGCTGCACATACATGTTCAAGGGGCCAGATAAAAATGCAATGTGGCATAAATGTTAGAGGACAAAAGCTTCTGCAGCCAAACAACAGATTTCTGCAAATAATCAAGGTACTCCTTCTCTTCCACATTTCTCTCCAGATTTATTTTCGTTTAGCTCCAGATCCCGGTTGTTCCGGGTGCAAAGGAGAGCAAGAGCTGCTCAATTAAAAGCGTGCAGATAGTCAAAAAGCAGAGATAACGCAGGTGAACTCAGGAGCGGCTCAGAGATCATTGCCTCCGCTGCGCTCCCAGTGCCATCATGTGGTGACACGTGGGAGCACAACGGGTACCAGAGGCAGAAAAGCCAACAACACTCGGCCAATAACTCAGCAAGGAGGCTCTCATAGCCTCGTAAAACACGAAGGGAAAGCTCAAGTCACTAAGAGTCTGAACTGAAATACAGCCCACTTCTCTAATTTACTGCTATCTTTCCTGTTTGCTTTCATATGGTCATTTTTCTTGAAGGAAGAAGATTTATATTTAAATATGTCTGGAACCATAGGTGAAAGTGTGGTACAAAAGCAATACTCACACATACTGCATGATCACAGCAAAGCAGAAAAGCTTGAAAATCAATAGGCCAGGCTGGAAATAAAATGCAGTGTATGTGACCCTCAGGTGCACTAAGTCAGGATAAGTCCTGTGTTGAGTTTGAAAGGCGACTCTGTCCTAGGTACATGAGTTAATCATCGCAGGCCATCCTAGCTTCAGAGATAGTGAGGATTTTCCAAACTAACCGTAACTTCCATAATCCTTGAGAAGAGCCAAGATGTCCAAGTACTCAAAGGAGTTATTTTACCAAAAAAAGAGTGTGCTTAAAAATTTCTGCTGACTGAGACAGCGAACTGTGTTTTAAGACAACACTGTTTATTCCAAGCACTTGAATAAACTTCTCAGCATTGGCTGCATCTGTGCTTACCATAGGTTTCCAAGCAGGATTCCCAGAAGAACTCTTGTGTCCTAAGACAAGGGTTTTTTACCTGTTCACTTCCTTTAGGATCTTCTCCATGTTCGCAATGCTGCGCATCTTATACAGGAACCACTTGTCAATGGCTGTGAGTTTGTGAATGACATCCACGGGGACTTCATTATCCAAGGCCTGCCAAAAACAGCACAGCACCAAACAGCCCCTTTAACACATGCTGCACAAATACAGATTTAGTCTGCAAACAGGTAGCAGCAAGTATCTATCATAAAGAAAAAAACTTTTGTAGACCAAGCTGTACAAATCAAATGTTCATCTACCTCCTGACCCTATCTCTTGCACAGAAACTGTGCCCCATGGGGACTGCAGGGAGGCACCAGCCACTTCTCCCTGTGCTCTGGTTCCAAAAGCTGGCTTCTGCTTCAGTGAGAGAGGTAACTTGCTTTCCACAGAGCCAGCAGCCAGACAAGCTGATGGCAACTAGGCTGGGTGGCCACTGAGAATGTGCTCAGCTAACTACAGGGAGCCACATTCAGGCTGCAGTGACCAATCCTCCGTCTGCACCTCTTACCACTTAAGTTGCCTAAATCTCAGGCCCACTGCCAACCTCCTAGCTGCAAATGTAAAATAGGAAGGTCCATATTCTCAGCTGTGAAGGAACTTTTTGCTTTGGAGCATAAATCTTGATATAACCTTGAAATGCAGGGCTGAATCAAAGCATGTGGCCTTACGTTATCTCTGAAGCAAGGGAAAGTCAGGGCCTGGGTGATGCTTGCAGCTACAGCATAGCTCTAGCTTCTCTCACTCTACCTCAAGATAATGTCAAGACCATTAAAATTTCCCTGCATTATCTTGCTGGGGTTATTGATAGGTTTTTTTAAAATCAATTATTTACAGCCATGGGATAAAAAAGAACCTCACAGAGGTATTATTCATAAGACAATGGGTTACAAAACATCATAATATTAAAAAAAACCCAGCACCCCAGAGAGCCCTCAATATGATGTATTTTCTATCAATCCAATTTCTTGGGTCTCACCAGTGGTGTACAGTTACAACTCTCCTGATAAAGCAACTGTAATCAACCATAATGATAATGCCAGCACAGTATCTTTGCTGAGCTAAAGTAATAAGGCTCATTAATTTCTCACCATGCTTAATTGTTTTCTTGCAGGGCAGCATCCCTGGAACAAAGCCAGGGCAATGCCATTGAAGAAAATTCCAGAATTAATCCAGGAATGAGCTTGGTCCACTGCACCCCAGCATTATTCCCCCGAGTTACCAAACTTGGGCACAATGTTGGTATCATCACCATGTGCTTCAGCAATGGGGAGACTTTCTGCCAGCTCAGAGAAATGGGAGGCACCACCCTTCATGGATAAGGAATGGGTGGCAGCTCTCTGCAAAATACTGACACCACCTTCTGCCTTTTCTAAAGAATTCCCAGGGAGCTTGCATGTGTCTCCCTCTTGAAATTATCCTCTTGTTCACAACTGCTCACTGGAATATCCTGTGTGCTCACAAGCAGTGGTGAAAACCTCTAACGCGTATTTTGCTCCTTTAGAGTAGCCAGTCACATACTGAGTCTTCGGCTCATGCTTGGCACCCAACAGTCACTGCTCTTCCCAATGCCTGCAGTGAGAAGCCTGGGGCCCTCAAAGCAGTCCCTGAGCACTGGCAATGACAAAGCTGGGCTTCTCAGACATTTCTGGGAACACTACTGGTATGAGACAACTGGTAAGGGGTCCTTACCATCCTGATTCCTTAGTGCTTGGAGGGTGAGGTCATGTTGCCACATTAGTGGGATGTGAGCAGGTCTTTTTTTCTGTCCATCTATTTTTACAAAACACATGCAGACTTGCATATCTTGAGGATCTCCAACTTTCAGGCAATGGTCCCTGAGCCACACATACACACACAGGTAGCATGAACACATACTCTTAAGCTGCTTAGGACACTTTATTTAAAAACTCCCAGGGATCTTCAAAGGAAACTGAAAAAAACATATGTCTTCCACTCATTCATCAGAGGAGGGGCAGAGAAAATCAACCATCTTCATCCCTGTTGCATAAATCTGGAGACTGGGAGAGAAGAATGAGTTTGCAGACATTTCTTGCTCCCTATCACCACACTCCAGAGGCAAATCAGGTTTCCAGGCAATCGTGTAGAATTTGTTCAGAGAGGCCTTTGAACTCCGATAGCTTTCCTCTCTTCAAACCTACGTGAAGGACTACAGCCGAAACACACCGTGGAAGCAGGAGGAGAGAGCCACAGCAGAATAGTGTGACTTTAGAGCCCTGTTCAACTTCAAGAGCATCCCATCCAGTAGGGACTGGCCCATACCGGGAAGCCAAGGGGTTTACAGGACTGCCTTCACACCAAGAGCTATGGAGCAAGCCTGGCCTCCAGGCCAAGCAACGGAGGGCAGCCTATGCTTTCTCTAGGCCCAGCACCCTTGTTCCTTCAGTTCCATCCTGGCTCCTCACCAAAGAAAGTATTTAGCTGCCTGTGGACAGCAGCACAAGTGCAAACTACACATCTGTAGTGTGGACAACTAGGAGACCAGGGCCCCGGTGTGGAACAGAGCACGCATCGACTCCACAGCCTAAGCCTTCTGAGGCCACTTGTATACAACCTTAAGAGGAGCAGAAAACACCTGACACAACCTGAGCATCCCTGCTCATCAGGCCGTTCCATCCTTGCAGCACTCCCACTCTGGCCAAGGAACAAGTCTCATCTATGTCAGCCTCTCTCCTGTGCCTTCTTTTACATGACAACAGGGAGCCCCATTACAACAGCAATAGCTCTGAATGGCAGCTGAACTCCCTTTCCTTGCACCTGAACAGTTACTGTTGTCATCATCCAACAGGCAAAGGAGAGAGAAAAAGTAAAAAGCCTTGGAGGGCTGACTAGTGGGATTGGAGAGGGGAGAAGACAAAGAAAATATAACAAAGCTCCATCCTGTTTCAAAGGTAGCTGATGGCTAATGGGGACTTACCGTTGGCTTTTAAATGCCAACAAGCTGGGAAGGGGTTTCCACGCAGACAGCCCCAGCTGCCAGAAGCACCTCTTACTTAAACTGCTTGCCTCAGTTATTAATGGGGATGAATTAGTGCACTGTGTTGGGCAGAGGCAACTCTTTACAAGGAGGGATTAAGAGTCTGATTTTGCTTTTTCCAACAGCTCCCAGTGAAAATACCAGCAGCACCCAGTGTTCAGTGGGACCCAAACTTACCTTCATCTCCCCAGATTCCCTGTGTTAATATGTTTAATCTTTCATAAAAGCTCTCTCAGAGACACAAGAA
The DNA here is from genome assembly GCA_013398855.1 of Mohoua ochrocephala. Taxonomy (NCBI): domain Eukaryota; kingdom Metazoa; phylum Chordata; class Aves; order Passeriformes; family Acanthizidae; genus Mohoua; species Mohoua ochrocephala. The sequence goes on along the minus strand of VZTA01006609.1, from coordinate 196,567 downwards.
GTAAGATTTTTTTCTCTCAGTCACAAGAAAAAGGCTGTAATAAAGACCAAACACAGCTGATGAAGGATGAAGACATGCACTTCCCCAGCTTGAAATGCAAGACAGAACAGCTGGACGAGCCACACATTTATAGAACACCTTGTTATTCTTCTTCAGGCCATTTATAAGAGGAACAGCTATGTGAAAACCTTTTAACTAACATAGCACAGGCTCAGCTCCTCACTCATGTGGAGGTATAATGAAATGTACCTACACATGAGCACAAAGGGCTTAAAGACTCCACCACACAAAGTCAGGGGCACAAAAGAGCAATTGGGCATTCCCTGCCAGGAAGGTTTGCAGTCTTAAAAAAATCAAGCCAACAGGTAAGCAGGAGCTGTAAAAGACCACTGTGCCCTCCTCTTCATAGAGGGTATGGACAGGTGGACATGTTACCTGCAGCAAAACCAAAGTGTGAAATTGCACCTACCTTCTAAAGTAACTAACCCCACATTTACCACGTGATATACACAGGCAAACACTGAGGAGATGAAGGAAGAAATAAATTCGCACCCTAGTCCCCTTATAATAACACTCCCCGTTACACAGACACCTTCAAGGCGGAAGTGATTTGACCAGTGTGACAGGAGAGGGGTTAAAAGAATGCTGCAGGAAGCTAAGCTGGTTTCGAAGAACAGGGGATTTCTTGTCTGTGAAATTTAACACAGAGTTGAGTAGCTCTTTTAGTTTCAAGCCCATACCAATGCAACCATTGCAAGTAGACTGTTCTCACACACTGCAGCTTGCCATTCTTTATCATCCTTTGTTTCAGTTCTCAAAAGGATCTTCATTTACTCCTTCGTAATCTGCAAAACTGACCAATTTTGACTGGCACTTACACTAGTGTAAATCAGGGCTGAGCACTAGCCAATGTTTAGCAAACAAATATAATATTGTAGGAAAGGAAAGTAATCCAGGTCTCCACCAGTACTCAGCTACAAACTAAAGTGACAGGACACGGGAATGCACCTGATGCTGAATGCAAAGAGCACAGGCTAAGATTGTACCACCAAAAGGCAAACACATTACCTGAACATGGAAGATGCAGAAAGCATAAGCACTCCCAGTGAACTCGACAGAGGGAAGTAAGGGAAGGAAGAATACTCAGCCTTTGTCACCTCAGCTGACCCAATCCAGTAGCTCCAATTCAAGGGACGTAGGTCAAGGTCTTTCTATCTTTTGTTACCTTGGCTATTGCATATATCCGAGTGCTGGATGGCTCAGAGAGCTCCTTCTGGAGATCTACAATGGCTGGCCAGGCTTTATTCATAGGCAGATGTGAAATGAAGCCATCTACTGAGGGGTGGCACATCCTCAGGGCCTTTTGGAAGCTCTCTTCAAACGTGCGTCCGATAGCCATGACCTGTAAGGGAGAGCACATCCACATGAGGTACAGTGAGGCAAGCCTGGCTGTGCCCTGAGCAACAGAGCAGGGAAAGTTCCAACCACACAGACAAGCACACAGAGACATGGCAGCCTTTGGACTCCTGCCTATGATAGTCCTGCTGGCTATAAGGTGCAGCTGACTAAGCCTTGGTAGCCCCACTTCTAGATCTGACTCTGCTCATGGTATCAATGGGGAGTTTCGGACAAGCAACTGCTTTTGGTTTCCATCTCCCTGTCTGTAACACACAGGAGGATGCTGCTCTCCTCTGTAAACTGCTTTGAAGCACTCTGATAGAGGGGAACATTATGCAGCAGTATGGGTATAGTAACATTAAAGAATATTTCTGTTTAACAACCTGTTAGAGATAGAAACTCACACTGGGAATTTTAAGGTTCAGGAGAAATCTGCTCCTCTTCCTTTCAATTACATTTAACAGTAACTCTCCCCTATGAGGGCTCTCTTAAACAATTACTCCTCCTTGGCGTAGCAGCACTGGGGTTTCCCTCCTCCAGTCTTGACATCATATCTAATAAGAAAACAAGCCTTTCTGTCTAGAAATCTGTGAGGTAACAGAGCCCTTTCTCAAACTTTTACATTTTTATTTCCCAGTGCAGTGAGACTCTAACAGCATAAAAATCTTCTCAAACACAATGCTGAAAAATGTCAAAAGAAAAAATAGCATAGTTTTCTCACAGCTCCAGGCCCACTGCCCAGCACAACAGAGCTCAGGAAAAGCCAGGCCAGGCCAGAGTGTTCCATTAATAAAAATGCAGTAGGTCCTTCGATCTGGCTTCAGTTTCAGGCCTGAGGAGATGACTGTGCCATACTAATAGAGACACAGTGGCAAGAAACTCTTTGCTTCAAAGACTCCCTCTCCTACCCACAGGTCCTGCAGATTAACCTTCTTGCTCAGCACCTCCACCAGCTGCAAACTGCATCCCTTGAGCTTCTCCATCCCTGCTTCAGTTCACCTGCACTGTTAGAGCACTGACTCTCCCTATATCTCTGTCCTGCCTTTACCCAGCATCCTGCCTGGTAAAGGACACAGGTTCAGGCACTTCTGTGACATATGAGCTCTGGAAGGACTCAACATCTCCTTCTGCAAATGCGTATGGCCAGGAAGTGTCCACAGCTGATGGTGCACAAGGTAACTGTATTTAGGAACTTCAGTTCTACAGAACAGTCCCAAAATGCCTAAGGAGAGAGGGTTAATATCAGGAAGCATCACCTCACTGAAAACAAAAAATCCACCTCATCACCATTAAAAGCCAAAACTGCCAATGGAAAATCAAATTCTAATTAATCTTTCCAGTTCTGATGAAGGCTTCTTGTCTAATGACAACAAGGATATTAGGAAGATCTTGCATGTCAAATTAATTTAATAAAATAGCTATTTGAAAAGGCAGCTGAAAAAATACAATAATTATATTACAATACAGATAATTATTTTTGCTTTTATTTTAGCTGATATGTAATTAACTAATTAAGTGGGTAATTTACCAATTTTGCTTCATTTTCCCCCTCTAAACATGGTCTGAAAATACTGTTACTATCCAGACACCTTAAAATCTGACGTAAGAGACTTAATCTCTAAGAGAAATCAAAACTTGAGAGCAAGATGACAATTTGTGTTTGGATTTCAAGAGAAGAAGTAGGCTGAGATCTGGCATATGGTTTTAACACAGAGGACAAATAACTTGGGGAGAACTGAAAGCTGCGGCTCATGGGCACCACTGAAAATCTTAACACACTACTACTGGTGAAATTATACTGTAATTAACCACCACTGCAGAACCTCAAACTAAAAAATAACTCTGAGAGCCCTGGAGTGAGTGTTAAGAAAAGTCAACCCCAGTTGATCCATAGTGATCTCTTCCTTTAGGAGTCAAACCATTTATGAATCCACACTGTGATATCCAACATTACACAGTCCTAACTCATTTCCATTAATTATAGTACAGGATAAAAATCATTTGAGCTTAATATATATCCTCAAATTCATTAAGGCCTTGAAGATACATTCTGAGGGTTTCCCAGAAACAGAAATGGCTTTCCCAAGTGGTGGAACGGAAGGTGAGGGTCTTGCACTCACCTCTCCCACGCTCTTCATGGAGCTCCCAATCCGGTTGGAAGTGTGCTGAAAACGGTCCAGATCCCAGCGGGGTATCTTGGTCACAATGTAATCGAGGCTGGGCTCAAAGCAAGCAGACGTTTTTCCTGTCACCACATTCTTGATTTCTGGCAAGGGAATCCCCAAGGCAATTTTGGCAGCAATGAATGCTAATGGATACCTGTCATAGAGGAAAAGTAGAGAACAGCAGAGTGGAAAAGTACTTTGCTTTGGCAAATCCCAGGAGTGGATCCAGTTAAACAGATGTGAGGTGATCATCCCTCCTCAACACAATGGAAGGCTCCTGAGCTCAAACAGAGCAGGACCCATCCAGCCTCCTACCTCAACACATTGCAGAGCTACCTCCCTAGATCTGGGACTTGCTTTTTTGTCCACAAAGCCACCCCTTTCAGTAGCTGTCACACCCACAGTGAGCCCAGTCTAACAGATACGTTTAGCTGCAAGTCTGTCATCCAAAAAGACAACAATCAAACACCCACTGCCCAACATTATGGCTTATCTCCAGCCTGCTATGGCTCTTAAACAACTGTAAGAGTTGTTGAGAACTGCAAATTAGAGATTAATTTGTGCCTCTCAACAGCATCTGCAAAGTGCAATTAAGAAGCCAATTTTTAAACAGCCTGCTTTGACCATCCTTATCTTGATTAGTTTATGATTAGCCAACAAAACAAAGGCAGCTAGCAATGCCATTTGCATCAATCTGACAGACAGCTCATTAATAACTGTGCCCTCTGGGTCCCAGAGATGATTTGCAGCCAACATATGGATACAGTGGATGTGCTTTGTAAGGAGTAGGCACTCTCACACGTGCCTCCTCAGAGTTTTTCCATTTGTAGTAACAGCATCAGCAGGCTGGAATGACCTGGAGGGCTCACTAACCCCACCCTCCATCTCCCAGCAGGACCAACTCTCTAAGGGTCAATCCTAACAGATGCTGACAAGAGCTGTTCTTAGAAGCTTCCCATGCAGAAATCTGCACCATACTGACCTAACTGCTCCAGAATTCTCTCTAACAGCCAACTTCAGTCTTCCTTGATGAAAATGTGGGCTACAACTCCATGTTTTAACTACATGGAAAGCAGATGCCAGAACTCTTCTTCCTTGTAGCTGTCACCTACTTATTTAAATAATACATTGATCCAAATCCCTTGTTGTACTTCTCTCTTTCTGTTCTGCTCTCCTCAATTTTTTGTTTATTCATTTGTTTGTTCCGTAGCATTTTGGTTTTTTAAAATAATCTTACCCTGTCGCCTTGGAGGCCAAAGCTGAGCTTCTCGAGAGTCTGGCATTAACTTCAATGATGTAGTACTCCAGGGAAGTTGGATGCAGAGCAAACTGGATATTACACTCTCCCACAATGCCCAAATGTCGGACAACTTTGATGGCACGATCCCTTAGCATCTGAAACTCCTCATTATTGAGTGTCTGGCTTGGAGCCACTACAACAGAATCTCCTGTTTGCCACAAGGTAGTAGAGAAGGAAAACGAGAAGCAGCTCAGCAGCGGTAAATTGTGGCCACACAAGTCACTGTCTTTGCTAACCCACTACTAGTAATGACATTACCAGAGATTACAACTTGAGGATGCACAGCTGATGAAAAGCACAGATAGTCAGAAGCCCAGAGTTGGAGACAGGCTAGGGAATCTTACAAAAAACACAATCACAGGTGTAGGTTTAGTCTGTTTCACACTCAATCTGGCTTTATTCAGGACCTGAACAGTATTTTTCTAGCCCACTTCATCAATCACAAAGCTCTGTCAACAACACCAGCCAGGAGGGCACTGCATAAAAAACGTCATCAAGCCACCCTGTGCCCAAGCCTACCTGTGTGGACTCCCATAGCATCAATGTTTTCCATGTTGCAGACAGCAATACAGTTATCAGCAGCATCTCTCACAACTTCATACTCTATCTCCTTCCAGCCAACAACTGACTTTTCCACCAGAATTTGGTTAGTCATTGCAAATGCCTGGGAATAGGTCAGGGAAAATAAACACCCAACAAAAAAAAACCCCACAACACCCCCCAAAAAACCCGCACCAAACCCCTTATTAGACCATATTCCACATTTAAGACTTCTGTGACTTATCTCCAGATATCCCAGACCAACTGAAAGATGAAAATAAGTAAAGTTCACAAGACTGATGACAAGCACTTTCTTTTTCTTTCTTTCTTTTTAAAAAATTGCTTTACTGTGATTTGAAAGGCACATTTGAAAATATTTATGTGATATGATGGGGGAAAAAAGGGTTGGGCATGTGTGCTTGCAACGGTATATAAATAACAAATAGGAATATAAAAACATCTAAGGCTTCAACCATGCACCAGACATGCTTTTATGTGGGCAGCCCCAAGGACTTCAATAGGAGAATACTGCAAAAAGCAAAATGACTGAGTGATGGGAGTGTGGGTGCCAGCAAACACTATGTAATTAATAGCATTAATGATGCTGCTTGTCATTGGCATACTAACCAGAGGCAAGGGTCATGATTTATTCTTATATCTTGAAAGTATTCCTCAGCACATGAGGCAAAAATGAAAAATACAGTTTGTTGGTAAATGAGCATAATCTAAGAGAATACATGGCCTTAATATTAGCAGATAGAAAACATTAATCAATACTCGCTTGAAACCCTAGAAAGTGATGGGCACATTATCAATCCATCCTTTAGCAAAGCTTCTTGTTATAATGCTGCCCATGAATTGGCTCCTCAGTCTGGTCCCATCTGTCATTAACTCAAGCTGTTACTCAAATGCTGCCCTTAGCTCAGTTGCCAAAATCACACATATAAAAAAAATAAAAATGTTTGAGGAATGGCTCTTCACTCCTGGCCTAAGCAGGCACTAGCTTGGTGGGGATGTAGCAGGAACACCTAACCACTCCTGCAAACCAGTCCTGGCTGCTCCAGTGTCTGGTGCCTTCTCTCACTCAATGAGCAGACTTGGGAGACACAACCTCAAGGCCAGGTTACCTGAACTAGCTGTGTGAATAGCCAGTTCACTGAATTACTACAGATCACCTTCATAACTGCTGGGCTGTGGAAATGAGCATCCAAATTTGAGTTAATTCAACAAGACTCAAACTGGTTTTCACTGTAAATTTTGAAATATCGATACTGAACTGGGAGGTGGTGTTGACTCTCTGAGGCACAGGAGGCCTTGCAGAGAGATCCAGATCAATTTTAGCATTAAGCCATGATTAATGGGATGACATTTAACAAGTAGAAATGCCAGACTTCGCACTTAGGATGAAGTAACACCTGGCAGAAGTATTAACTGGGAACAACCCTGCAGACAGGAATCTGGGGGTGCTGGTAGGCAGCAGGCTTACTTTTTTAAAAAAACACAAAGGGCTGATAAACATCAGATTCTCCTGCTGAAAAAACAGGAGGTTTTCCTAATGAAAAATGTTTTGATATAAACCTGTCAGACAGCTGCACTCACAGGGTTTATGGGTGAATTTCTGCTTGCTCTAATCGCAGCCCATGAGTGAGCCTGAGTAAGCGACGTGTTTCCAACCTCACCATGGATCTGTAAGATGGAGTTTCTGCCCCCACTGCCTCCCCCACATGTGCGGGTCCTGTCCCTTGAGCCTCCCACAGCTGACACTGCCCAAGCAGTGTTTGTTCAGTGTTCGTTTGGGTCACCACACCCAAAGTCTGTTTGCATGACAGCAGAGGGGGGGAACACAAAGAAGTCATTTGCACATACAGCTCTTAGTGGCCTCCGCAGTATTTCTTTCTAGAGATAAGTGAAAGATTAGGAGGCTCAGCAAACCAGGAAAAAACAAACCCAAGAATTTTAGAAATCCATAGGGATAGAGTTTTATTTCCTGAAATTCTGCATTTTTGACAAGGAAAAAAGCTTTTGATTTGTTTTCCCCAATTATCTGTTTACTTTTCACAGCAAATGTTTAAACAATCCCAGATTTTCTACAGAAAAAGAGCTGTCTTCACAGCCAGAGACAGCTGGGAGTTGTCAAATTATGAAGTGAGCTTTTGACCTAGGAAAATTACCATCTTTAGACAAAAACACAGAAGAGGCCCGAGCCTCTCAGCTCTTCTGTCTCTAAGACCACATTATCACTCAGCATTTCAAATGTTTCAACTTCCTTGACACTGTTCATAACCATTTACTCATGAAAGCAGGTGAATATAGGCCAGTATGTTTCTTTTCAGACTAAAACTGCTGAAAAACTTGCTCAAATTATGACTTGTTTGTAATTAATCTAAAAGATCTGTCATTGAGCCCTTTTCATTAGCCAAGTCAGCAGGAATTACAAAAAGAGAGCAGCTCCTAGCCAGGGCAACATTTTACAGGTAAGATGAAAGGTAAGATATGTACAATTCCAGTGTCTATGACATTAGAATAATATTTAAGAAAATCAGTTTGCAGTTCCAGACATACCTTTGTACCAAGGTCCAGCAAACTTTCCTTATCAGGACATATGCCAGACCCCAGACCACCAAGGGCATAGGCAGAACGTATCATGACAGGGTAGCAAATCTTTTCAGCTGCCTTCAGAGCATCTTCAACCTTAAAGGAGAGGAGAAAACATTTCAGAAATAGATAGCAATTCAGATGACTAAAGTCTTCAACTCTGGTTACAAGGTTAACTGGAAATCCCATCAGTAAGACACTAAACTGTATGAAGATAAAATGATAATAATAAAAATTCACTTTATAATATTGCCTTTTTCTGCCAAACAGCAGAAAACTGGAACATGCACTCAAGGAGGTGATTTCTGTCCTTTGCTACACGTGGACTTCCTTGCTGACCTGCCATGGACAATGTCCTTACATGGTCGGTCTTCAGAGACTTCAGCATGAAATAACCCCTCCGAAAGACATCCCAGTTTAAGACCTGTTTGATTTCCTCCAAACTCGAATAGACCTTTCCACCAAAACAAATTTTATGTTTTCATACTCCCGTCCTCAAGAAAGATTTCAGTACTGCTGATTTTGGGCACCTGGAATCCTAACTCTAAATGGCTTGTATGTGATGTGAGAAAAGTACCCCTGACATGTCACGTACTTTTGTGCTGCAGCACAGGAGTCACCCCAACATAATTTAACTTTTCTTGTCAATGGGTAAATTAGTTTCCATTTTCCCAGTGCTTAATTGCATTTTCACTCATTTTAAATCACGGTGACCCAGCATTAATCACCGAGGAGTGCTGTACACACTACAGCATCCACAGTTGCATTCAGCTTTCACTCTACAAAACGAGAAATATTTTTACTAAGTCAAATGGGCAACAGTAATAGCAATCACATCTTCAAATTTATCTGATTTACCGATTCCACTGCAAGGCTAGGAGCAATCTTTTCATTTAGCTCAGTTAGTTTATCAGAAAAAAGCTTTCTATCCTCTGTAGCCATGATGGATTCAACTGAGGTACCAAGGACCTTCACACCATACTGCTGCAGTACTCCTTGCTTGAAGAGTTCCACTCCTGCAAAGACACCGTTTTGAGGATTGATAGTAGATCAAGAATCATAGAATTAGAGAAGGACAGAATGGTTTGGGTTGGAAGAAACCATAAGGTTCGTCTCATTCCAACCCCCTGCCATGGGCAGGGACACCTTCCACTAGACCAGGTTGCTCCAAGCCCCATCCAACCTGGCCTTGGACACTTCCAGGGATGGGGCAGCCACAGCTTCTCTGGGCAACCTCTACCAGGGCCTCACCACCCTCACAGGGAAGAATTTAGAAAATTTAGAACAAAGAAAGTATTCAAAAGATATCTGATTAGCTGACAACTTGTCTGGCCTCATTCACAGCTGATTTTATTATTTTTGTCTGAACTCATAACCATAACATGAAATTTTCTGTCCTCAAATCTATGAAACCTGGGATAATATTACAGTTACTGCTTGGCCATCATCTGCACCACAGAGAAAAGCAGCACAGATGAATATTGGTACAAGAAGTTAAATGAAGGTAACTTTTCCTTTTGATCTCTGCCTCAAGGTGGTCAAAATATCCCAAATCCAACTACGATAACTAAGATTTAAGATGAAAAGCAGGACATATTAATTACTTTAAAGTACCAAACCCAGCAAATAGATGTTAAGTTCACGTCTTAGCAATGATTCACTCCCCCATGGTTGGTATCTCTGCCTATATGCCTCAGTAACCTGGCCAATGAGTGAGGCACGTGGGGCTTGGATGCCTGCACAAATAAGATCTGCAGAACACGTGGTAGAATCAGAGAATCATCCAGGTTGGAAAAGACCTCTAAGATCAGCAAGTCCAATGTTAACCCAGCAGCACTATGTACTCCATTAAATCATGTCCCCAAGTGCCACAACCACACACCTTTTGAGCACTTCCAGCCTGTTTCAATGCCTGACCATCCTTTCAGTGAAGAAATTTTTCCTAACATCCAATCTAAACCTCCCCTGGTGCAACCGGAGGCCATTTCCTCTGGTCCTGTCCCTTATTACTTTACTTGTTTATCTGGTAAAAACCATGATCCTGACTGCACGGAGTGGCAATGCACCTGTATCACACTCACCACAGTTGAGAGCAGTCTGGCCACCCATGCCTAGAAGTAATCCATCGGGACGCTCTGCCTTGATGACCTCAATGACAAAATGTGGAGTGATGGGGAGGAAGTAGACAGCATCAGCCTGCTTTAAGCCAGTCTCATTGGTCTGCACTGAAGCAATATTGGGATTCATGAGAACGATTTTCACATTTTCTTCCTGAAAAATTAAAATCTGCTTTAAAAACAGGCACATGTGGGAAAAAAGCTAACAACAGCAGCAGCACCAGCAAGAAGAGATGGGGTTCATCATGCAATTTACCAACAGCAGAATTTAAAAAAATATGTACTGTCCTATAAGAGACTTCTGGTCTCTTGTACCGGGCTGAGCTAATGCCAATTCTTTAGTTTTGTGCCTGTGAGTCTTGAGGGAATGAAGATTCCCACATGATTCAGAAATTTGGTTGAAATTCTTTAACACATTTAGGAGTTACATAGAAGAGACAGGAACAAACTCCACCATACTCATGTCTGTCTTCCTTTGGAAGTCAGATTAAGGGTGCCAAAGCAAAAAATTTAATCAAAAGCTAATCTTTTCTTGCCAAGCAGTAGGTCTTTGAAGTTCTCAGATTTTTGCACCAACTAGTAAAAATACATTTTTTGCTTTGATTTTCCATAGAAATACTTTATTGTCCTGGTATTATCAGTTTAAAAGTCTTGTCCCATAAATTTTTAATTTGATATTGCACATATTAAAAGACAAACTCTGCCTTTCTATGCAAGATGAAGGTTAGCCCAAACTTTACACTGCTCTTTCTCTGTCACAGATGAGAAACTGAGTGATAATAGATAATAAAGTTTATCTGTTTCCTGCTATAACAGTCTTGCTGCTCTTTAGCTACAGACAGAAATGCACTAGTTTGCTCATTAATAAAAAAGTCTGAGTCAGAGCAGGGCAGATCAATCCTCCTCGCTCTTGAAATATTAGCACATAATGAGGAAACCAACCAAGTTTTGCTAATAATGATGAGTGTGGCCAAGCTTAAAAAAAAAAGTGTCAACCACACGCAGGAGACATGTAGATACAGGAAACCGTTCTACTGCTTTGTTGAAAAGGTGGACTGAAAAGTGCAAAGGCTGCGACCTCATCTTTACAGGAACTCATTCTAATCTCTATCAACTTCATGTAAGGCTAAAAACTACAAACAAACACACCATTTGCAAAAAATGCTAATTATGGATGCAAATTACATTTCAAAAGAAAGACTTGCTATATGGAAGTTGTTAAAAGGTTAAAAACCAACAACAATTCCCATTGAAAAGAGGAACAGTGACAATATTTTGAAAATATTATAAAGAAACAGGCTGGAGAAAATGCTATGCAAGTGTTGCTAGGATCAGTACAGAAAGTGCTATTTTCCCTCAGTTCACAATAAACATGAAAATGCCATCGGATTTTTCTGTGTTTGTTTAAAATTTGTGATTTTTTGTCTCACTGGGGGAACAAAGAAATAGCTCACCTGGAGCAGTGGGATTCTCACTCAGAGCTGTCAGTGTTCAGGTGTTGGATAACATTTCCTCTCCTTCCTTTGAGAACTTAAAATACTGCCTTAAAGACAGGCTGTAAATTTCTGCTGACCTTTTTTCCCTGTGAAAAGTTGGATTTTTTTTCACTGAAGCACACTTTCCTTGGAAGTGTGTGGAACAAGGGAGGGAAAGAAGATATAAAATCCTTATGGAAAATATTTTGGATTTAGACAAATGATCCTTAACTGGATAGTTTTCATGGTGGTGGTGAGGGAAAAGACCAAAACATTCTTCTCTAATAAATGTATTCAGAAATTCATGGCTACAATTCTGTTGAAACAAATGAGGGAGGGAAAAGTTTATCACTTTCCGAGAAGCTGGACTATCTGCACATCTCAGCTCTTTCTTCCCTGCTTATCTGGGACAAGGTATCTTAAAGACCAGCTAGCAGGGATGATGAGGATAATTAATGAGAGAACTAATGCTCTCTGTGCTGAGAGACACGTTTCACTGATAATACATCATTCTGGCTCAATTGCTTGGGATGTTGGATTTTAATCCACATGCTCTTGCAACCCTTTCCTTCAACTTCTGCCTTTTTTAGTTTTTTATAAACACACAGAACTCCGCGTAATGGTCACCTATCCTGATGGAGACATTTGTTACAACTTAATTAAGCAATGAATTAGTAATACTCCAGGAGGGCTCAATTTCTTTTTTTGTGTAATATCCACCCGTATTCAGCTCAGTTGGGACAATCCCCACAGAAGGTTATCCAGAAGATTTTCGAGGTGACCACAAGCCAGTCTGTTGTTCACAGACACTTCCAAGCCTTGCTCTTCAGCAGATGTTCCTGCCTTTGATGAACATTCTTGCAGATACAGTTTTACTGACTGTGGAAGTTCCATCTCCTCAAGAGTTCAGTCTTTAAAAGAAGCACCCATTTAACTGTCCAAGGCTGAATATTAGTATCAGCACCTTCTTATAATGAATCAGCATCCAAGAGCCAAGCAAGAGCAGCAGCACACAGCAGAATGAATTGGAACATCAGCACTGAGAATCTGTGTTTATTCATAACAAAAAATTTTTACAAATGAAGAAGTCTAAGGGGAAAGAATTCTCTCCTGTCTCCTGTTAACTGTCCGTTCTCTCCCAGCCATGCTCTGCAGCTTTCCTTTGCAGGGCTGACCAGCCACTCCTCTCTAACATGCAGCCCTAAGTGCCTCTGCCAGAGGCAAGGTCAGGAAGAGCAAGTTCTGCCTCTGGAATGGCTGATCAGCCGACAGATCACAGCAGCTCTTGGGTGGCCACGTGAAAGGGAAGGGCACTGTGGGAGGTCAAGCTGGGGAGATTTATCATTAAAAAAATCTCACTTTCTTCCACAAACCCAAGCTGAGTTTGAAGGACAAAAGAGGGAGGGGAAAAAAGGAAAAAAAAAAAAAAAAAAAACGGGAGAGGCCTCCTTTCCAAATGGGTTATTACTGACACTCCCCAACTCTGGGATCCTCCACTCCTGACTTGTACTTGTCTCTTGATGATGTGGTCAGTTTGAACTAGTAGCCAGCAACAGTAATACAGTACACAAACAACACATATGCAATACAAGGTGTGTTGCAATATGGGGACGAACCCAGAGCAGATTATATTTACCATTACTAAAACCGATTTTTCCGTTCCTTCACTCCAGGGTCAGCACAGGAATAGAATGTTCATGACATCAGAACAGCCTCAGAACCACTCACAACCATCACCTCATCTGAAGGCAGCTGCTACTTCTGCTCTGACTCTGTCAGGCTTCTGCAAGCTCCCTCTTCCTTCTTCACATGAGGTTAGACATGAACTTGGGGCCCGGGTAACTCTTACATTACCAGTAATAACCCCGTCACAGGACATTCTACGATTCTACACCTTCTCCTAGCATGACCTTTTGCCCTAGTAACCTTTCTAGGACCTATTCTGGAAACAAAACTTGACACATATGACCTTTTAAAAGTTCATCCCATTTAAAATAAATACCATTTAGAAAACCTGCCTTGATACGGGGTTCTTTAGTATAGCAGTAGCCAACTGTTCAGCTGTTATTGGTTGTCTGCCTTGCAGTGTGTTAACATACCACAGAAGTTCCAGTAATTTCAGCTCAGATACATCTGACCATATTCCTCCTCCTCCATTTCCATTCACTTTAACAAGGCTGGAGCAACCAGGCACACATGACAAATAACAAACTGCTTGAAGACTGCGATGGAAACCCCAAGAATATCTCTCTTTGGAAGATAATTCTGAGTGGTTAACTCACATCACTCAACCAGCAAGTACACCAACAAAAATGGCTAATTTTCCCTACAGTCATTTATCCTCACCAGCTTCCCTGCCCCAGTTGGACACAGCTGGAGAATCAGTTTAGCTGTGAGAAGGGAAAGATGAGGTTAGTATTTTCACAGTATCTCCTCACCTTCAAGGCTTTCACAGCCTGCGATCCAGAGTAATCAAATTCCCCTGCCTGACCAATCGACAGACCCCCGGATCCTAGAATGAGAACTTTGGAGACCTGTAAGTGTCAAATGGCATGAAAACAATCAGTCCCAGTGTAGTGGATGTTGAAATGAACAGAGACAGGGCAGCACTGAACAGTCTTAAATTATAGAACATAAGTTTTCAAAAGAGAAGAAGTCACTTTCAAAATCACCTCAGTTTTACTTCTTAGAGTATTTCTACTGGAATTCTCCCATATATCTCCATTTAGAGAAACGTGTGACTCATGGATAGGGCATACAATAAACATGTTAATTGTATCATGTGCTTATAGACAACCATGCCTCACTTTGGCTGCCCACAAAATCCAGATGTCTTTAAGACAGCAGAACTGTATGAAAATCAGCTCATGTTAGGAATTCCAGACTTATTTGCTAAGCAACTGAGCACCAACACGATACTGCTGGCACAAAATCTCACGGCCAGATTATCCCAGGGCACCTCATTATACTGCTATGAGAGTACCTTTCTCGGGAGAACTGCAAAGAAAATACATGAAACATCAGAACTTAAAATTCTTTCAAAGAAAAGGGAAGTAATAACACAAGAGAGGCTAGATGACTGTGAGACAAGCAGTTGTCAGGACTTTTATAAGAGAAGTCTCCTTTGACTTCCACGTGCTATTTCATGCCATGGGTTCAGTAGGAATTAACTGGTTCCCAGCCTCACTGACAGGCATGAAAATATCTGTACACTGACCTCCACTCTAGAAGCTGTCACTCCAGCCTTGGGAAGGACCGAGGAAATGGTGGTGCCTTTCCCTCTCTTAACCAGGGAAATGAATGAATCAAATAGGAACTAGGAAAAATAGACACATGCATTTACTGCCAAAGTTGAACTAAATATATACCACGCAAAGAAGGAAAAACCAGGCCATTTGTGAACTCATGCAATCAGCTCTGCTCTGCTGCCTTCAGCAGGCAGATTTACACCATCTGAGAAGAGGGGATCATTATTTGAAATTTATATAACAACTTTGACATATCTGACAAAGCTGCATTCAAGAAAGTGAGGTCATAATCGGGAAGAAAACACACATCAATCACGTCTGTGTGCTCTGCTTCTATGTGGCTGCCAGTGCAATGAGTGAAGGTGCATCAAAAGCTAAAACACAGAAGAGCATACACTGAACTAGCTCAGGGAACCATCTGGAACGGTGCCTGCTACAGAGCAGGGTTCTGAGCAGGGATAGCTAAACATCACTTATGCAAAATCAGCATTGTCTTTCCAGAGGAGGTCCCAGGGCAGCTGTCAGAAAAGTGCTCTCGAACCAGGCAGGGCAGGCAGGCAGCAGGACCCTCATTGAAATCAGGCAGCTACAGGCAGTGGGACAGGCTTCCCACCCACCCCACACCTGCCAGGCTTCTGCCACACAGCCCCTGAGGCTGGCTGACTGCAGGGAATTTACCTGTGGAAGGAGTATGGACGGGTCCTGCAAGCCTATCAGGATAGGTACTATGTTCACTATGTTACCAAACCATCCCAGCAGTGGGAGTGCACAGACTTGGAAAGGACACACAGCTGAGTTTTTTGAGTTCTCTGAGATTCACTAGTCAATCAGATTGCTATGAAAGTTCCAGATATCAAGAGATTTACTTGCAGGTTTAATCAACATCATCTAATTAAGATTAAAATAAGCATTTCTAGGTATTCTTCCATCTTCCTCTCTCAGGAAATGCTAAATAGTTTATTTATGTTCAGACATGCTTCCTCTGCCTTCCACGTCCCCTGATGCTGCTTAGTCATATTGTGTGACTACGCAACCAGTTGTTACAGAATTTGTGTGAAGTCACAGATGGGGGATTAAAATTTCATTTCACTTAGGAGAACCAGAGTGAGGAAGTATGAATCCATTTACATAACTCTATAGTAATTATAAAATTTGAAAGTGGAACTAAAGTGTATTAGAAAGTTAATGATTTTATTACAAAGCATCTGGCTACTACTTTTTACTGTTAAGATAAAATCCTATTTCTTTTGCAGTCTTTTTTGCAAGAGATTTGAGCCTGATCCTGCAAAGGCTTAAGCACTTTAGTAACTTCCAACACAGAGATAATCTCACCAGGACTCAATACATACACATCACACGAATGGAATCACTGATCCAAAGCACTAAGAAGTCAATAGACCTCTTGCTGCTGATTGTAATTAGCTCCAGATCAAGCTAAGCAGATACAAGCCTATGCATGACTGGGCCGTTTGCTAGGATCCTGACACTTCCAGACCCAAGATTTAGGACCATCACCAACTGGTACACCAGCTGATACATATCTGCACTCACAAGGCCATCTGAAAGCAAGCCCAGATCAGCCCTCATATGTTACCTCAGCCCTCATACTTTACCTCTGTGTCCCTTGGCCCAGGATTTGCATCTGGATAGAACTGCGCAGTGAAAATCGATCTGGTCTCATGCATAATTCCCTGCAGGAATAAAAGCGACTCTCTTAGACACCTCCTGACAAGCAAGCAAGTGAACAGAAAGCCACACCTTATCCCTGTAAGCACTGAAGGCCAAAGGACTGATGTGTTTCTACAGGCTGTCAAATTGACACCCATTTCATTCCCAGTCTCTTGCTCTGCTGTTAACCCTCCAGGGCCTGTGCAACCCTCAGCTGTTCATGGACTGGGGGGCACAGTGGAGACATTGCTTTCATTGCAACACCAAACACTGATAAGCTGTAAGCACCCAACAGAGCAGGTACACTGGGCTCCCTGCAGAGACAGTCCTGGGAATGGGCAGAGAAGAAAAACATACCTGGCAAGAAAAGATCACCTGGGACAAGGCTGTTATGGAATGAATGGTTTAACCATCCCAAGCTGATTGGTTCTGTCATAGGATAATTGGATTTTGGTCACACTCTTGATTTCCATAATTCACTTACACAGGGCCTTGATCTCTGCCCTGGGTTGGACAGAGTGATGAAAGGGACCACTGCTGTGGACAAACAACAGCTTTGAAGGACTTAAACTGAGTTTAGAGACAGTGTTTGTAGTTTCAGTTGGAGCCAGGAAAAAATTATTTCTCATTTGAGTGGCCTGATAGCATCAAGAAGCATGATCCACTGAGAGACTACCCTGTAGGTGTCATTGCTCATGGTCCCCAACTCCAGACAGGGGTTGAGAAAGTTCCTCAAGAGGAAATTCAGGGGAAAGTAGTCCTGATACAACCTGCTTCCCTTAGGAACGGACAAAGGAGCCCAAACAGTCTCACGCAGAGCCACAGTGCCACCCAGAGCTGCAGAGTGGGATGTCGGGATAGGACAGGGATGAGAGATGAGCCACTGACCACAACTGATCCATTATTGTATGAATTTCTGCTCTCAGAGTGAAGAATCTCATCAGTCTGTCACATTTTCCCTGAATGCTCACGTTCCTTGTAGTTACATACAAATATCTTTTAAAAATTTTCACTCCATGGCTTGTCTGTATTTGGAAAACTGTGCTGTCCCTGTCCAGCTGTGATAGGTCAGGTCAGCCACAAGAAATGCTTTTTCTTTTTCAAGCAGAGGAATGCAACAGACTGCACATGACAGACTATCCAGCCCTGACC
Organism: Mohoua ochrocephala; assembly: GCA_013398855.1. Lineage (NCBI taxonomy): Eukaryota > Metazoa > Chordata > Aves > Passeriformes > Acanthizidae > Mohoua > Mohoua ochrocephala. The sequence continues at coordinate 178,909 of VZTA01006609.1, read as the reverse complement.
CTGTTTGTGCATCCCATGCTAAACCAACACGGTCCTCGTCCCTCTCCATCTATGAAGTTTTAGGAGACTGTTGCTGCTTTGGGGCTCACAGAAATATCTTTTTAGCTCGCATAAAAGAATATCATTCTACTAGATCCAGAAGACTCATGTTCAACCTTATCACTTTTGTCTCAAAATTCCAGCTAAAGCAAACATGAAAGGCCTGGGAATGAAAGGGTTTAGTTTGTCAACACAGTGAAAATGAACTCATTTCAAAAATTGAGCCGAAAGCTGTAAATTTTTTTGTATCAATGTTTTGTTTGCTAAAATTTGTCTATGTTTAGATACCCTTTCTGTGTTTAGATATCCTTCTGTAAGGATAAAGAAAACAGCAAATGACAAACCAAACTCTTTCTAAGGGTAGCTCAGAACAGCACTGTTCAATCTGCCAGACTTGATGTGGATCATTCATACAAAACAAGAGAGAGAGTCATATTTCCATGAGGGAAATGGCTTTTGAAAACACCTTCTTTTCATTGATTTCCTGATAATTAACAAGATTTCACTAACTTGCACAACACTGGACATCATGGAAAAGATTTGATATGGGCAATTACAAGCTTGAGATCTCAAACATGGATGTCACTTGACATTAGACTTCTATCTTAGATCCTGTAAGCTATTCACTAGGGGCAGCCCCTCTTCCTCATGACTTTAGTCATTGGAATTATATTTACAATAACAGACCAAATTAGACTGCAATGATATCCCTTTTCTGTGCTGGCCAACACAGAACCAACACAACAAACTGGTGACACAGGCTTGCACTGCTGTGGCAAACCCTAAGATAATGGTAGCTGAGTGAGCACCACCAGCAGCAGGGAAATAATGGAAATTAATCTGGCCTCTGTTCAGGGAAATCATAAAGTCACTGCTGCAATTCAGTGCAGTGAGGCTGGTACAGTGGGGTACCCATCTTACCCTGGCAGTAAAGCAGGGCTCCAAGTAAAATAGATGGTCAAATCAACAAATTTAGCCTTGACAATGTGAGAGCAAGCTTACAGGAGGTGAAATAAAGCCAGAGATCTTTCCTCACTAGAGGCTTCTCTGTGCAAGTATGTGGAATAAAGCAGGAGCTCACCTCATTCGTTTGGTCGTTGGCATTCACAAAGAGAGGCTTCCAGCCAGGAGGGAGAGTGGAGCTGTCGATGGCATAGCTGTGGTTCTGAGCAGTGATGACAGCCTGTCCATTCACTGCATTCAGGACAGGCTGGTTCTGGCCTCTGGAAGAAAAAGGGATCAGAGGACAGAAGTGCCAAATGTGTTCAAGTGCCACAATTAGGAGGAGCTGATAACTGTGGGGCTGTACATAACAGTTCGATAGTAGCAGTAAAATACTGGCAGCCAATCTCAAAATGATAAATCCTAGGAGAAACTTTGCTATTCTTCAGCTTGATAGGGATCAATTATATCAAATACTTTCAAAACACACTCAAAAAAATGTAGAGCATGACACGGCAGTTTAGATTAAAGGCAAGGTGAATGGCTGGGATGAAAGAGCAATGTTACTGAGATGCCAGCCGCCGCTGCTAAGGCAGTTCAGCAGCAGAGCACTGCTGTTCCATAGCCCTTTCCAATGCTGAGCTGCTCTATCTGGGAAGAAGAGCTGCCACACCTGTTGGCCATCTGCATCTTGTAGGAAGTAGCTCCAGCTGCTATTCCAGTGATTAGATGCCCCATGCTAATTCCAAACAGGGGCTCTGGGCGATTGCTCTCCAGGACCTAAAATGAAAAGGTTTTCAACAGATATTGGAGTGTCTCTGTCCAGCAATTCCAGCATAAACCATGCTAGTTCCCTCACAGACTTGGGAAAAAAGCTGAATGCCAGAGTGGCAACAGCCTATGAAGGGAAGTTTCCTCCTTTCCTCAGGTTCAGAGAGAAGCCTCAGAGCACAGCTTGGTGTCAGACTACTTGGAGGAAATAAGCAATGACACTGCATTACAGCCATTTAGTGCGTAACATTATTCCAAGTGGGAGCTCTGAAATCAATGCTGTTCTTTCCTAAGGTCACAGAAGACCTGAAAGAGCACAGGGTACTTCAAGGCACTGGTATGGTAATTGTGGTCATCATGTTTGTCATGTATTGTTCACCAAGGTCTATAAAGCCTTGTTGTAACTATTAGGCTGGAGACAAATCCCACCGGACTAACATGAGGAATATTCCAGGCAGCTGAAATGTCTGAACAACATTTGGCCCACAACAGGTTAGTACAACCAACTGTTACTTTAAGCACTTGAAAAAAAGGCAAATTAACAAGTATAATCAGCCTATAGGCATTGCACTGTACCTTTCTGACATTCTGAATCACTTCCTGGGCCTTCATGGGATCCCCTGGACCTCCAGAAATTATGAGTCCATCATAATCCATGCCAGTGAAATCATGGTCCCATGGAACCAAATGCACTTCTGCACCCCGCTAAAAAAAAAAAAAAAAACAACAACAAAAAAACCACCACCAACAACAACAACAACAAAAAACCACAAATAAGGCAATGAGAAATGAAGGGAGGAGGGAAACAAATGAATTTTTGTAAGGAGGTTCTTCCTCTGTTCTCATGTCCCAGAGCCTGAGTTTGTATTTCAGTCACCAGTTATCTCCTTTGCCCATGATGCAGCTTCTCTCCACTATCTGACCATATTACTTCACAAAACTGGTAGACCTGGCCCCTTTGAGCCATCTCAGTGTCTGTCAAGTTACTCTGAAATTCACCGATGAGATCAAAACTTACTAATGGAAAGCAAAATAAGTGTATACATATGTTCACTTTTACACAGTGCATTCATCCTAACTGCTAAATTAGAGCTTCACAGCTTTGTTCTATGACATGCCAGAAGTAGTCCTACACATCAAAACTGAGACAAACATCCACATTAATTAAAAATTGAATCAGGGAAATCCTCTGCATCTAGAGAATATGAGGACACTGCCTTCTGTCCTGTGTGGCTAAAGAAGCAAGAACTGCTACATCACTGTGCTAAAAAGGAAAAGATTTTCACAGAATTCTAGAATCAAAGAATAACTCAGGATGCAGGAACCTCATGAGGTCATCAGGTCCAATCCCTGCACAAAGCAGGGTTGATTTCCACTTTAAGGCAGGTTGCTGAAGGCCTGGGGCAGCTTTTAATATCTTCAAGGACGAACATTCCAAAAGTACTTTGGGCCGGTTTCAACCATTCACCACTGTCATTGCATTTTTTCCCCCATTTATTTATTTTTAACAATGTTGGGTTGACCTTCCTTCATTATTCTTTAGAGAAGTTGTGCCTCATTTTTTGAAAATTCATCTTCTGAGGTTCTTCCCATGTCTGAGAGGCTGCTGTACAGGTCCTCTTCCTTATCCCTCAGTACAGCGTACCAAGTGCAGAAAACACCTCCCAGTCCATAAAAATCATCCTAAAAATTGTACCTCCCTTTAGGAGGACAACTAACTTTAGAATGGATGTGTCTGGGTGTAAGAAAGGCTTGTGAAGCTCTTGCCAAAGCAAAATGAGTGACAAGGGACATCAAGCACCGACCTACCTTTACTAGTAGACGGATAATGTTGTGCTTCAACCCACAGTCAACAGCTACAACTTTAATTGGATTCCCTCTGCCATAAATCTTGACTTCCTATAAAAAGACAGACCATGTTGTGAATGATAGATCATGCCCTGTTCCCAAAATACAGGGAAGATGGGCAGCAGAATTACTTTTCACCAATGTGCAGCAACTGGTGCTTAACAATCAATTTATGTGGAAATCTCCAGGAATACCACAGACATTAGTGCTTCCTTCACCTTTCTGTGAAAGTAGAAGATATAATGCTCTTTTTTATACTGTTGATTACAGCAGTAATGCAATTCCTAAGCAATTGCTTGTTTCCATACCTAATGACAAGTTTTTTCCTGTGTGTCACCTCATTAGCAGTGAAGCAAAAAGCCAGTTCTCAGAGATTATTGCAGCCCAAGAGAAACAGGCCAGATACCCAGTTACAGATTTTCAGCTGAAGTGCAGTCATCCTGCTGATGCCAGTGGAGCAAGGCTGCTTCGCACCAGCTACAGATCCATCACATGAAACACCACCCCAACCCTCCAGTCCCAATAAGACCAAAGCACAGCACAGCTGGAGATAGCCTTTGAGTGACCTGTGCATCATGGCAGTATAGACCAGGCCATGCCTGTCACCGAGCACGGCCTATGTTCATATGGACCTGGCAGTTTTATCTCACAACTTCTCCTCTTCCAGCTGCTGTTCCTTAACCCATTCCACAAAATAAATTGTCACCAGTCCCAAATCTAGACCATCATGCTTTGTACACCCAGTTATCTATTGGTCACAGCCAGAATGGAAGAGAATGAAGTCAAACCCCTGTATGTTATATGGCCTTGATACTGTGCCATTGCAGACTCGCTGTCAGACAACTCTAGCACTGATGGAAGGTTATTTATGGACAGCTTCTTTCTGAAGTTTGCTGAATTATTTTACTTGTTACATGACTGCAGGTAGCAGTTATTGACGTTATTCATCAATAAGCATATAAGGCTGCCTTCTTCCTCCTAAAAACAAACTCTGTGCTTACCTTCAGTTACACTTAGCTTCTGAAAGATGATATTGACAAATGTACTTTGCCCAAAGTACATTTGGGCTTTTGCCATTTTGGCTTTTCTCTTGGGCATCACTGGAAAAACAAGTCTTTTTTTTTTTGTCTTTTTTTTTTTTCCTTTTTAGACTAGTAACTCCCTTTTAATCAGCTTCCCTGGCATCCATATTTCACAGCTGGGCCTCCTTATGAAAAGATACCAAAATTCATGTCTAATATGGCTGGTGCAGGTTGACAAACTGAATCTTTTAAAAGGAGAAATATGACCAGCCAGAAGGAAAGATATCCCCTCAGCAGATAAGTCAAGAGGAAGTTTGTTAGCAGAATATTGCAACTCCTCCCCGGTGTGTTACCCTAACTCGGTTCTTGTTTGAACATTTATCTTTGCAGAGATTGAAATGCGGAGGTTTTTAGAATGCAAGAGTGTGTCCTGTGCGAGGACAGCTCTGATCATCATCAGGAGAGACTTACTGCCATGTCAGGAGCAAGGGTGCAAGAGATGGGGTGCAAGGAGCACCTCTCTTCACTACAAGGCTTCAAGCTGCCGCACATGAATCACCAATGGTCCCTACTCCATCTCTGAGGATGTGACTCAGCCTTGAGCCAGGAGTGTTACCACTGCTGCTGTGACTCCTGGTGTGTAATGCAGAAAGGAGATTTTTGTATGGGAACATATCTTGTAGTTCACATTACATAATCAGATGGCAAAGTATCCTACAATCCTTTTTCAGAATGAGTAGAATCATACTGAACCTGGGTCATGTTAGATCACTCCAGGCTTCTGATAAGAAGCTGTGCCTGACAACATATGATGGTATCTTCACAGTTACTGACACACAAGCGGATTCTGCTTCCAACAGTCCTTAGTGGAACTATATCACAGCACAGGAATTTTATGGGTCTTCTACCTGCTCTCCTTCAGGTTTCTGGATGGTATATTTCAAAAATCTCAAGAAGATTAAGGTGTTCGGTTCTCACAGAAACTAGCTTAGTGACCTGTGTCAGAGACCCTTAAGAAAAACTCACCGTCCTTTTCAAAAGGGGCTTTTGAAGACCCCTCAATTTCTCACAACGTCCATACTTTAAAAAACCCAAAATATTATGAAGCAAAGACCTCCTTCAAAGGTTCTCCTTGGCTGTTCTCATGACCAGAGGGAGTTGTGGGGCAACACTATTCGAGGTACTTTAATTACCTTACTTTCAAAACTCCCCCCAGTCCAATTAATTAGCTATGATTTGTTACAAGATTTCCTTCAGCAGAAAGACTGATTTTAGATGTTGCTGTCTCCACAACCCACTTGTCACACTCTGTATTGCAGAGACCTGACCTGTCCCCTGCATCTGGCCAAGAGTGTGTTTAGACAGAAACTACACTGGGAGCTGGATCAGAGAACTGTTAAAATATATTCCTTCTAAAGCCAGAGGATTTCCCTCACCTGTTCACAGCACAGCCCATTAAAAGACTGTCCCAGTCTGAAAGGATTATGTGAGGAGGCTGCAAACTAGTAGTCAGGGAGAGTAAAAGCTCCTTCTGGTACTAGTGCCGAGACCAAAACAGTATGTGGGCCTGCATGTGTGGAGAGATGTGACCTTTTAGCTTGGAGTGGTTAAATATCTCTCATCTGCTCTGTGACCCTGACAGTCACACGCACCAAAAAAAAAATCTCCAACAAGAGTGCTTGCAGAATACTGGCAGTTTTCTACATTCCCTGCCCTGGATAGGCAATGTTAGCAAGCACAGTCTACATCACTAGCATTTAATCAAGGTGGCAGGGGGAAGGTAGGATAGAATAAAGAAAATCAATCACTCCTAGTGTACAATAGATAAGCAGATTCCTGATCATACTGTATTCTGATTTACATGAATATCACCATTTGGCAACAGATAGATTTTCATGTCCAGTAATTACCAACATTGAACATCTTATCTCATTTACAGCTTTGTATGTGATGTTGTTTTTTAAGCCTGTAAAATGAAGTTATAAACATAACGAGACCACTAAAGTGCTGGTAATCTTATTATATCTCCCTTTAAGAAGCTATTTTCAGCATCTTTACAGTAATTCTATCTTAGTAATTGCAGAGTTTAGCATCAGCAATCTTACCTGTTTCTGAGATAGTGCTCGAAATGGCTCCACCTGCACCTTGCAATCCTAGACCACAACTCAGTAAGCAATTGCCATCCTTCTGTGTAGCAACAAGGCCTGACTCAAAACATAGTAGAGGTGTTGGCATGAATTGGGGAGATACCCCAAGGTGAGATTTGCAAGACAGCCTTTGTATTCCAATGGCATCCCAGGATACCAGTTACTACTGTAAATCCAAGCCTGGATGCAGAGTGCTTCAAACTCCCACTTGCTCACTGACCAGTCTGTTCAGGACTGCTTTTCACCCATGCCATGAACACACTAGCTCGTGTGCAGAACAGTACACAAGCGACTATTTGCAGAGCTCTTCCAGAGCCTCACTGATCTTGAAGGAGCTGCAAACACCATAGCAAGCACACAATTTGCAAAAGGGACTCACACACTCAGTTCTCACTTCAGTCAATGGGATTAAGCATCCAGAGCACTCTTTATCCCCCAATTAAATCCCCAAAGGGGCCACAATTTAAGACATTAGCCCTTGCATTGGTACAAGAATATTTACTGGTTTTAGTACGGGCCTGGTTTCCTACATCCTCATGATTTCTAACGTTCTTCTCAGCTTATACTTGAACATGGTTTGCATGCCCAGCTAATAGAGTAAAAACTTCACTGCTGGTCCGTTCAGATCTATGGGCATAGCAGGTAATTCCAGTAATATTAGATGTAGGGGATTCCTAATTTGGTCTGGTTTTGGTATCTAGAAATCTCTTCTGGAATCACCCCAATAAAATTATGCCTGAATACAGATTATCAAATGGTATTGTGATGTTTCCTGAATTTTTTTTAAGGAAAGCAACCATTCTTTTTATTAGTTCTTTTTATGTTTGAAAATATCCACCATATGCCAGGTCTAACTGCATTCCCAATACTTCTCTGTCTTTGCAACACGCAATTCTCTGATTAGAGTATGGTTCAGACCACATTCAGCTCAACACAAGCCATTTTTTATCTCCAACACTGCACCTAAGGAGCCACGGAGATATTGAGAAAACAGTCCATCAAAGGTCTAGAAAGGTGCATGGTTTAGAAAACATACCCAAATTGTTTGTTTAGAAGAACTGATTGATCCCCAGAGTAAATGGGGAGCAGTTACTACTTGGAGTGTACAGTGCTGATACTACAGAAGAACTTCTCACCTTTGTTGAAACTTCTGCAATTAAGTTTTGCTTATTTGGGTCTGCAAACTCCACGGGTTGACCTTCAAATTCAATCTTCCCAAGTACCGTGCCCTGTGGAAATACCCCAGTAAAAATAAAGCATGAGCAAAGGAAAAGCTGTGAACACTGGGACAAGGTGTTGACAGGCACAGCAACTGGAACAGCTGTTTAAAGATGGTTTCTTGGCAGTTTATAACCATTTTTAGCATTTTCAGAAGTTTATGAGCCTTCCTTGGTATCAAAAATCTGTTTAAACCCCTTTATTCAGTGGAGAGACATTTTCAGCAGTAACATTTGTTAATAAGCAGTCTGGCAAGCTGTGTTGTGACATGAAATTGAGTTGTCTTCCAAGAAGATCAGAATTCAGATCCCCACATAACTGTCATGTAGATCTGGGAGTAATCCACAATGTGGTTTGAAGCTTTTTTGGTTTTGGAAACCCACTGTGAGGTTTTCAGCTGCCTCCTGTGGATAGCTACAAGGCAGCAGAACTGGTGTAAGGCAAAGCTATGTAGGAGGAAGGTCAGCCCAGCTGTTTTCTGAATAAGCTGTTAAAAATAAAAATCACCTCCAGCAAGCCCTACTCTATATTGCTGTTACCACCTCGCAGAAGCTAGGACACTCTTGTACTGCCAGCAGCATACCCTTCTTCTCAGAAGTTCTCAGTGGAAAAAAAATCCCTCCTTTGGCTTTGCCCCACTCCTGGAGTAAGTGGGATTAATCTAGGGTTAACCTCCTCTCAGCATGGGGACAGGGTGTGCATTACAGAACTTTTCAAGGATGGAAGGGGAAAGTAAAACGAAGTCAGTGTTTTGTAGTAAATTTATCACATCCCACTTTCATGATCAAACATGTTAAACTCAGCTTGTTCTGTGGATATTATACTAGTATTCACACTGGGATTGCTCCTTGGGTTTAGTGATTCTCCTTTGAGATACTTCCCTGGCTTGCCATACCTGAAGTATCCTTGCCATTTCTCTAGGGCAAGCAACAGCCAATATCTTGCACTGCCATGCACACTAACAAGGGCAAGTTTTAAGGACAGAGTTTTGCTTCTAACAGTGGCTGACATCCTATATCTTCTTGAGTAGCACCTTACACCAAAAGCTGCTCCAAGCTGCTTCACATGAAGCAAACCTGAAAAGATCATCATCCTCTTCAACAAGTCCTGTTCTTGGAAATGAGGGTGCTGACTGGTGCTTGACAGCCATGGTTATGAGTGCCACCAAGCAGTGAGTTCCATAAATGCCGATGACAAAGCTCTTAAAGCCCTTGTTCTCAGCCAAATGGTGCCCTGCATCTACCTTTAGTCCAGTTTAACAAGTCATTGCTTATTTCAGCATTTATCATAAGGAAGCCCTGTTCTCACCCCCAATTTTTATAGAGACACGGAGTGAAATACTAAGTAGTTTTTTTCAACCTGAGAAAACTAGGTGAAGAAGTGACATTATGCACTTTTTTAAAAGCCATACACCAATATCACTCAAAGTCACAGTATAATGGGACTCACTGCTATGCGCTGCTAAGTTACAGGACAAACACTGAAAGTATTTACTTTAGATAAAAGGACCTATTACGTCTTAAGAAAGCAGAAAACATATTGCCATTTTCTATTGTATTAAATTGTACTTGTATGCTATCTGTAAGAGCAGGACAATGCCAAATCTTCCTATAAGAATTCATTTCTACAAATATTCCTCTATTCAAGCTGGGCCATTCCTGTTTTGCTCTGCGGAATGAAAGGGGGCATAGGGTTGGGCTGCAGACTGCAAATTGATCACCTAAAGAAAAGTGCAGCTTCAAATAATCCATTAGAAAAGAAGAGCCTCCAAGGCAAATTTACATTCAGACTGGCTTTGGTCACCGTTTCAGCCAGTGTGAAGTGTACCTTCACATTAACCTTCATTCCATAACATAATCCTACCTATGACTTCAATTTTCAGCTCTTGGAAAACAGAGAAAAGTAATGACTATTGAAAATAATAGCAGGCTTCAGCCAAAGAAAACCAGGTTAGGAATCCATCTTAGATGACTGTAGGTATTCCTTTGTCTCAGAGGAGCAGGAGAATTTGCACTGATAAAAGGTGTCACTGTCTGTGAACTAATATCCATAATATCTCACAGACTTGTTGCTCTGTTTGACTGTTTCTCAGTTAAGATGTGTGTGTAGGTTTGGCACAGCCTGTTTTTTTGGTAGCGGGGGAGGCCACAGAAGTAGCTTCTGTGAGAAGCTGCTAGAAGCTTCCACCATGTCCAATGGTGCCAATCTCTGATGGCTCTGAAGATGGACATGCTGCTGGCCCAATTATAGAGGTTGGTAATGCCTCTGTGATGACGTATTTAAGAAGAAAATCAAAACAGTGAACACGCAGTTTTTCAAGGAGTGGAGAGATGCCGCCACCAGGGCATCCCAGCACGGCCCGTGGCAATGCGCTGCGGATGCCGCCATCTTAGTGCGGCCCACAGTGAGCCTTGCTTGCCTGGCCACTCCTAGCCAGCCATGCTGCAAGCAGAAGGACAGGAGCAGTGGCAGCATCTTCTCCTTCCCAGCGCCCTACATGAGGAGAGGCGTTAAATAGCACCAGCACTGCAGTGGCTGTGACCGCCTGCACAGTGGCAGCGGGGCCACGTGGCCAGCAGCCGGAACCATGGCGAGCCATTCCCCAATGCGGAACCTAGACGAAATCAACCTCTCAGCACTGCAGGATGCTGCAAGAATCTTTGAATTGGTGGAACTTGTTGGCAATAGTACCTATGGGCAGTAGATTTTCTTCCAGATAAAGAGGAAGAAATGAGGACATGTAAGAGAGAACAACATGGCAGCACCAAGGTCAGTGGTGAAGGAGGGGGAGGAGGTGCTCCAAGAGTCAGAGCCATAATTCCTCTGCAAGCCATGGTGAGGACCATGGTGAAACAAACTGTCCTCCTGTAATCTATGAAGTCCACAGGGGATGCAGAGATCCACTGGCAGCTCATGGGGAAAAGTGCTCATGCTGGAATGAGTGGATGCCAGAAGAAGCTGTGATCCAGTGGGAGACCCACATAGAGAGAGAGGGCCCCTGCTTCCAGAGATTGAGAAAGAAGGCCCTTGCTTCCAAACTAGAGCAGACTGTCCTTAAAAGACTGCACCTCATGGATGAGTGACCCATGCCACAGCAGTTTTGGGAAGACTGTTTTGCCTGTGGGAGGGACTCACAGCATAGCAAAGATCCTCTCCCTGAGCAAACTGTATAAGATCTCAGGTGATGAACTGACCAAAACCCCCACGCCCTGTCTCCCTGGCTGTCGGTGGGAAAGAAGGAGGTGCTGGGGTGGGGGGGCGGAAGAAAGGTGTTTTAAATGCTTATTTTACTTCTCATTATCCTCCTCTGACTTTGTTATTAATAAATTTACTTTATACCTTTAAATTTGAACCTGTTTTGCCCTTAGAGTGTTTTCCTCCCAGTCCTCGTCTCAACTCATGGATCCTTTGTTAATTTTTTTTTCCCCCCTCTCCTCTGCCCAGCCGAAAGCAAGAGAGGATGAGCGAACAGCTTTCGTGGGTGCCTGGTGTTTGGCCAGTGTCAAACCATGACAATGTGCTTGATATTACCATTTGCTGTGTCAGACACTACCTGAGGCCTTTCATTTACATCACCTTGTGCTGGCTCACTTATGTAGGACAGGAAACCCCGAGCAGATCCAGGGAGAGGGGGCTCCTTGGGATCAGAGCATTGCCCAGCAGTACAGAAGCCTTTGGAAAAGCATATGGATCTGAGCAGCATCAGAAGTCAAGGCAGCCAAGCAGTACCATTTCTACTCTAGGTTTGCTGAACCTAGAATGGGCCCAGCATTAACAAGGTTAATGCAACCGGATCAAGGGAAGCAGATCATACCTTGTCACGAATTAATTTGGACAACATTCTGGTATCAATCCCATACAGTGCAGGCACCTGAAGAAAATCCAAGGATAAGTTAGAGAACAGGCAGCTAAAATGGAAAGAAGACAGCAGCCAGATCACATTTATGAGAAGAATATGTCACAGAATCATAGAATGGTTTGGGCTGGCAGACACCTTAAAGCTCATCTTGTTCCAACCCCCTGGCATGGACAGGGACACCTTTCACTAGACCAGGTTGCTCACAGCCCCATCCAGCCTGACCTTGTGTTAGGAGCTCAGGCTCTCAGCAGCAGTCTTACCAAGGCTGCCTCACTGCAGTTGTTCACTTCTCCTCCTTATTCCCACTCATAAATAGCTGAGTTGTTCAAATCTAGTTTCTGCACTAAAAAGCACAAAATAAAGAGCTCATCTTTCCATCCAGGTCAATTCTCATTGTGTAGTTACCTCTAGATTGCTCACCTGTTCTTCTTGCAACCACTCTCCCAGGCTCCTAGTAGCCTGCCAGTGGCTGTACTCATTGCTGTAATCCAGCACCAGCAAACCTGAAACCTGTAGAGAGAAGAAACGTCATTTTGCACTGTAGGATCACTTTGTACTTATCCAGTACCTTCAATTTTCACTATTCATTCACCATAAACCATATCATGGACAGACTTCAGGCTATCTCATGACCGTACCTGGGCATTTTGACCAGGAAATCCATAGAAGAATATGGCTTGGTAACCAAAGCTGCAAACTGCACTGACCTGACAAAACACTTCTTGTCAAAAGAAAGAAAATGGAAATTTAAGACAAGACAAAATTTTTTATTTTGATTAATTTTTTTGTATAATAAAATTTTTCACTTTTAAGTAACATTTCATTTCAAAAGTCAGCTCCATTTTTCAGTGGAGTTAGTGTATAAAACAGTCGTTTCACCTCGAAACAGATACTTCCTGAAGGCAAATGGCTTGGTACAGAAATCAGGATGGAGTATCTTTTGCCACCATTCCTCCAAAGGACAATATCCAGAAGAAGAAAAAGAAAGGTTGAGTATCACTGATTCCTTCTATGAGGGAGCCAGTAAACTCTTACACACTCAGGCTGCTGGGCACAACCCTTTGATCAGCACTGCATCTCCCACTATTACCTTGATCCCATCAGACTCCAGAAATCTCCTGAGGCCCATTTCATCCAAAGCAGCCGTGTCAGGCACTCCACCATTCCCAACTAAGGGGTTAGCCAGGGAAAGAATCTGTCCTTTGTAGCTGGGATCTGTCAAGGCTTCGGTGTATCTAGATGAAGAAAGAGTAGAAGAAAAGTACATTGGTCTGGAGTCAAAAGGAAAAGAAAAGACCCAGTGAAAACAAGAGAAGTCTGAATTTCCATATGACAAAAAGACAGAAATGGTATTCATGTGAAGATATTCTCAGAACAAAAGCAAACACATCTGTGAATACGCCCTGACTTTGCCATCTGTGCTTAAACATTTGACATGGAGAACAAGGAAAGACTTCAGCTTCTCATGTTTCATTTAAGAAAAGCACAGAAGCTATCAACAAACTCAGAGTCCTTTGATTTAACATGAGAAACAAGTACAGAGAGGGCAGGGAGATCTCAGCCCTGCACAGCATATCACTGGACCCTCCGATAACAGCTTGACCTGGCCTCTCCCTTGGCACACCCCTGGGCAGTGCTTTGTCCTTGCTGCATCCTTCCCTCCACGTGCTGGAAGAGCTTCCCCCTCTCAGTGGCATCAGAAGGCTCCAACTGAAAATCCAGCAGAAAACAGAGCTGTTTGCCCAGGCTTTGTCCCTTCCGCGCTCTGGAGCTTGCATGTTTTGGGATGTACAGGGAAGTAAATGTTTTTGTGGGGGAGGACATAGACAAGTCCTTGGGACTTCTCGTCACTACCCTGGGTCCTTCTCTCCTACCTGCTCTGTCACCAAACCCTGCCACGGTCCCACTTCTGTAGTTTCTCCCAGCAGATGCCTGGCCTCTCTTCTAGGCAATCTCCATGTTCCAACCCACAGAACACCATTCATTTCACCTGACAGAACTCCTAAGTGCTTGGAAGGTGGTTTGTGTATCCCTGAAGAAGGCAAGTTGAAGACAATGCTTTGGGATTCAGCATTCCACACCTGGTCACAAGGCCCCAGAGCATGTCCTATCATTAGCCCAGGCAGAAGCCCAGCAGTTTGTTAAGCACCTGCCTGAATGCTCTTCTCATCAAGGACAGATCTAAAAGCATGTTGGAACATTCTTCTGCAGCAGAGGACCAAACCTAGGATTCCACGAAGTATCATCTCTGGACCTAGTAGATCCAGTCTCACTTTCAACCACATATAGGGGGACAGGGTAAATATGGTCTAAATGCTCCTATTCTTCAGCTTCAAATTAACAGACAGGCCTTCACTTTCTCCCTTAAATTCTAGTACGCTGTTGCAAACATCCATTAAACAATTGCTGTGTTTCAACCCAAAAGCAGCTGCAATTTAGCAACAGATGAAGTTATCCCCACAAATATTGAGCCAAATGCATAAAGACACTTCAGGATGAATCTGCCCTATACAAAATATAATTTATTACTGTCATTATTGTTTAAACAATACTTAATTGGCAAGTCCAGCCATCTACCAGATATCAGCAAGTCACAAGAGACATTTTTATGGAACACCAGATTTACTGCCAGAAGATTAACTGTCAAACACTGGGAAGCTCTTCACAAAAGCGAGACTGGTTGCCGGCAGATATAGACAATGCAGCACACCAGCCAGCTCTGAGAAATGACAGGTCAAATGAACAATGGCCAGGAAATATATTCAGACAAGCCTCTCCTGATGTTCAACTCCATATTTGCTGCTGCAGGTAACCAACCACACAAAGTGCAGCGTGATCCCAAAACTGCAGTAGGTACCAGGCACATGGCATGTGCATGCTTGGCATTGCTCTCTCCTTCCAAGCTAATTGGTTATGCTTCCAAAAGACTCCTTGTTACTGACAAAGCTAATGTAATTAACCTTTGCATGTCATTTGTAATCAGCAAACAAGGACAGAGAGCCATTGGGTCTGGGTGGGGTGTGCAGACAGAGCTTGTCATGGACAGTGCCCTTTAAGAAAGAAAAATGCCGTGTGGAATACAGAGGAGCAGATGGAAACACCAGCTCCAAACATGCTGCAAGGTCTGGTCCTTGCTGTGCCTGCCAAAAGGTCTGCCTGATTTCAGTAAACTCCTGTCAACCCATTCTCTCACTGGAATATCATGGGAAACACACACAGATTTATTGGAGGTAAACACCTTTATGGAACCATTTCAAACATGGGATGCTTTATGGGTTGTAACTCTTCTTCTTTCTTAATTGGAAATCTCCTCTTTTGTTCCTATACTAAACAGATGGGTGCAACAGTAGGTTTATTTTTTTCAGCAAATGTTTCTGAAAATTCATCCTCATGCTTTTCTATCAAAAATTCAACATTTCACTCCCAAAAGTGCTCTCTGCCTTCTATTCCAGAGTAACATTTCAGCAAGCTTCAGCTACTTCAAGCCGGAGAGCTGTATGCACATAAAATGCTTTGCCTCCCATTTCTACAACATGAATCAGAACATGGGAGTCCAGATGAGGAGACACAGTGCAGAGCAGCCTATTAACCACCCCAGGACAGAGCCCATGCTGACCCCACGCAGCACCTAGAAACACCCACTTCACAGAAAGCAGGTCTGAGGCTTATCAGCACCCCTGCACTAACCTCTTGCTCCCTATGGTGACAAACTGCTGTGTGCCCCAGCAGCCTGGGCACCTCCTTCACACAGGCACAGCCTCGTCCTGTGTCAGGGAGAAGGGACAGCTGGGTTCCTCTGGATACACAGATCTTGATCTCTGTGATCAGGAGCAGGAGGTACAGCTACAGGGTTCCTTTCAATGGACAGCAACCCCTGAACTGGTAGGAAATCTGCCACTTTTATGTTCTGCAACAATGCTGCAAACTCTTGTCTTCCATTTCTCTGAAGCAATCAAGGTCATGCTCTGGACAGGGGGCTCTGAAGATACCACCTTACATTTTGAATGTTCTCTTCATGCCCATATGCTCCCCAGCACAGAAGAGATCTCTGTCACAGCATCCTCTCCAAATGATTAGACAATGAACAAACACAACTTCTATTGCCACAGTAACATGTGGAGAGGAAATTAATCCCTCAGGTCCTCCTTGACTTTTGTGATGTGACAAGATTTATGGCCCATAATCTATCCATGAGAAGAGAACCCTGGTGCTCTCCATCACTCTGATCTACATTAAACAGTGGTTTGTTGGCAGGTATATTAACACAGCCAGTAATTAGTGCTGTCAAAATGCTTAAATAATTGTCTCCTAATGCAAAACTCTGCAAACTGATTCCCCTCTGCAGCAATTTAACATAATCACCAATGATATCATTTAAAAACTCATCCTGTGAGTACTGAGATCTCCAAAGGAGAGCAGAATTTTGGGAACACAATGCAGATGAGCAAAGACAGCTATGAATGACTGCAGAAGAAGCTCAAGCATCAACAACTTCAGAGATGTCTTACCTCCCCAAGGATATGTCCCTGTCCTTACCAAAAGCCCCATTCCTCTGGCCAGATTCCCTCTGCTCAAGCAGTCCAACGAAAGCACCGCCAGCATTTGGCTGCCAACCGAAGTCAGCCATAGGCTTCTACCACTCAAGACGACAGAGAATCATGCTAACTTAGGCATGAATCTGATCCTGCCCTTTAGCTGGAAAGGGCGCAGAGTGTAAAAGCATCCTTACCTGAGGTATGAGCCAACAAATGACATAAGGGATGGGTCATAAAGGTGACCAGCTTGGGGCTTAAAAATTTTGCACTCAGAAACCAAGTTCCATTACCAAGAAGACTGCAGATGCTTCAAACCTCTATAGTTGATCTGGGCACTGGAGGGAGAACAGACATCTCTGCTCTGACTCAGCAATTCAGTAGGAAGTGATCAGAACCCTATGATCTCATTATCATCATTAGAAAAGTCTTTAAAGGTGCTTATCACCACAAATGTTTTGACACAAGAGGTCTTCCTGAGACATCTTTATTAATTCTCTCTCTCTCTCTGTATCTCTGGACTACAATGTAGCCTTATATAGAAAACTACCGGCTTGGATCAGGACCCTATGAGCTTGGAAAAAGCAGCTTTCACACTTCAACAAGCTTCCAGAGAAGTATTGATGCTTATATGTCATTTGCTGTTGCCTTACCCAGAGAGCCCCGTGTTGAATACAACTTCCCCTGCTGTGGAGGACGGATAGCCAAAAGAATAGCCCTTCATCTTCGTCCCATCTTCCAGCACCAAGTTCGCTGTCTGCACCTAGAGAAAGGCACATGAAGAAATTCAAACACAGGAGGAAAGGCTTGATGTTTATACAGGTAATGCCTAGGATACCTGCCTTTCATGCCTAACACTGTAAGTATTCCCGCCCTTCTCCCACTCCCAGCTGCCAAGATACCATCTCTTTTACTAGTTTGATGCCTTTTTTCTTTCTAACACTTAGGAAACATTGTTATCCTAAATGAGCTGGCAAACCTCACTGCAAGCAGAGCATGTGCTGCTATTAGTGTGGGATCACCCTTCCCTAACCCTTAGTTCATTTTTTCCACATATTACATCTTGCAATTTACCAATATCATAACCCTGTAGGGAAAGGATCACTTGCCTCCTCAATGTTTGCTCAAGGCCTGCTGCTGACTCTGCTGGCTCTCATCCAGCTCTGACCTTTGATAGGTGCATAACTTCTGGTGCAACTGTACAGCAATGCTGCTAAAAATAAGTGTATGTTTAGTTGGACTGGTGTCAGACAGCAAAATTCAAAATACCAGTCTATTCTGCTGTAGGACACGAGACCAGAGGAACTCATGGATCTGACGGATGCTCATGGTCTCAGGGATAGGCATAAATTGTCCTGGAAGAAGCAGCTATGAAACAAGCAGCCTAGAGGAAACCATACCTCTTCCAGAGAGTGTTTAGCAGAACTGAATCCCACACTAACTGTGGGATCCCTTACAGGCTTCATCACTATTTTACAGCCAAGGGAAATGGGACAGAGTTTTACAGAAGTCCTTAAGAGATTCACTGTCACAACTGGGTCTTTGCACATATCAGAGTAACTGTACCACCCTCTTTGGCCCCACTTGGAAACTAAACCTTTCTTACCCTGTCCAGGCAGTGGATGGGAAACCACCAGAGAACTCCACCTTCTAATAAATAAATAATGACTACGTGAACAGCAGAAATGACAGAATGAGTTGGGAGATTCCCTCAAGACATCACATTGGTGACATGCAGAGGAAGAGAAAGAGTAAGCAAAGCTGTAAACAGATTCGCCAATGAATTCCTGGGCTCAAAAGAATTTGGATGATGAACTTTCAGGACCCTGAAAAACCTCCACTTCTGGAAGGCAAGGAAAGCTGTCTCCTGGGCACAGGCAGAGTGACCACCAGTGCAAAAATCCCAGTGGCCTATGCCACAGGAAATGTGCCAAGCGTGTCCACAGGAAGCAGCTCTCACCATGATTTAGCTTCATATTGGCTTCTTTTACAGAACTATTCTTCTTACTGGGATTTTTAAAAGAAAAATCAAGATCAATTTGCTGCCAAAAGGAGCTGGAGAGCTACTTTCCATTAGTCGTAAATCAGATGAACAATCACAGCAAGGAGAAATTTCATTCTCAGTATTGAACATTTTGTAGCCATCATGACAAACATTCATTTAGAGCCCCTCTGCAGTTACAAATACCACACAGATCAATTACTAATGTATTGCAAAGTACACTAAAAATCAAACTGCGCTGCCAAGTAATTGAATTCTGTGCATCTGGGATGCTTTTAGCCTTGCCATTTTTTCCTCATTAATGTCAAACATACAGTCATTCTCCAGAGATTTAGCTATAATTTTCAGAACCTTCCCACACCATTGGACAGTTTAGTCAGCAACACCAAAATCACCTCCCTCCCCAGTTATAAACAGAATTTTTGTGGATAAATTCCCTAGGTTTAGACCAAATTAAAATAACAGGTTGGTGGGCTCCCTAACCTCCCTGCGCCTCTCACTGCAGAGAACTGCCAGACACTCAAAGCACTGCACAGAGCTGGTGTGGGTGCCTAAGACGGGGCTTTGGACAGGACCTCTGCCCTTTTGGAAGCCCATTGAAAGCCCAACCTACCCTACCCACATGGGACACTGACTGCTGGATACAGTTTCTCCCATCCTTGGTGTCAAAGGCTGGATGCCTTCCCCCAGTGGGCCACAGATTGGAGTCCATACAAATAGCAACTCCACTTCAAGCATGCCCCACCACTGGGCACACGTTGGGGCAGTTGCCTGAATTGCGGTCCTAACTGCCACCAAGCTTGGCAGAATCCTTCAGGAAACAAAGTCCACGATGGTGGAATGATCAGAAAACTTAAGATTCATTTAAGTGCGGAAGGCCAAACCCCAGAGCTGTGAGCTTTAGAGCCTCACCCTCACTATAGTACTTGACAGGGATCTGCGTGGCCTTCCTCCCACCACAGCCCACCTCCTTTCTATACCAGACAGCACAGAAATAATTTCTGTTGAACAGAAGCCCCTATTATACTATTAGAGCACCTAAACAGTGTTCAAGTAATACAGAAAAATGTCCCTGAGCAACCATAACCTGCCTGCAAGTTCAGCTATAGCAGAGGATAGATGTTCAAATGTTTCCCTCTCTTCCTTGATTTATTATTCTTAATTAAGTGGTTGGTTCATTGAGCATTCTCAAAGCAATTATTCTTGCTTACATTTCCAGTGGAGGTGTTACCATATCCCTGAACTGCCAGCCTACCTTGTTTTTTCAGTTTTGTTTTTAAGGTGAAAAGTGATTTTCAGGCTGTAGAGAAGGCCTGTTGGCTCAATCAGGGATCAGTTGTGAGAGATACTTACTTCCAAAAAAAGAACAAGCAATAAATAAACAACCCCTCAGAGCTTCCATAAGGTCCTTTTGTCTTCACCCTTCTCAGAAGCATCCCCACATAATCTCAGATAAATCTCTGTCGTAATCTCAACTAAATTGTTTCTGCCACACACCCCTATTGTGAGGTATGCCATTTGCCATCTGATTTCTTCTTCCTACACATCAGTAGCTTCACGTTTAGCAGAGGGCCCTGTGCTCTAGAGAGGCTGCAGTACTCTTCAAGAGCTTTGAGGATGAAGATGACTAACAGAAAGAGTCATGCTGTTGATATGGTGTTGATAGATTTTGTGTATTTTTTCAAAGCAGCCTGAAGAGTCAACTAGTTCAGGTCCCACTTCACTAAGCACTTGACGCATCAAGTAAAGAAAGCACTTGAGAAGTTAAAAGAAAAACAAACCTAAACCCAGTAAGAAAGTAAGAAAACAGATTAAATTAGTTCCAGTTAGTTCCCTGCTGTAGCAGCCCTTCCCATCTAAAAAGTGGATGATAAAGATCTGCAAAATCTCAAAAGATCTACAGTACAATTTGCTTTTCAAAGTGTGTCTTCTATAAACTCCTTTACTGGAAAGTGAAGGGGTAAATTTTCCCCCTTCTTGCCTCCCAGTCAAATAAGTCCAGTTCTTCACCTCCAAAGAAATCTCCCAGTTTATCTTGGCAAGGTGAAGCTGAACCCTGAACTGCTGGAGGACTACGAGTATGCCAAGTACCGGAGCCAGGGCGGGTACTGACGCACTCCCTCAGCCAGGCAGAGATACAGCTGGTACTCAGGTTCAGGGCAGGCCAGTTTATTTCCCTCCAGTAAGAAGATGACAAAACATCTCCTCTCTAGGGCAGACCATGATTCCACACAGCACAATAGTCTCTGACACATTTCTTGGCTCACACATCTGGCTGGCTACAAAACAGCTGACATATCAGAACCAGAAAGGAATCCAAAAGCTCCAAGATTCCTTCTACAATAAAAAGCTGGTGTCAGGACTGAGCTACATTCACTCTCCCAAGACGAAATAGCCAGCAACAAAGGAGTAGTTTTCTCTTTGATAGAAAAATCAAACAGATTCTTACTCTTCTGGTGAGTATTATGCTGTCACAGGCTGGAAATCTATCTAGACATGGCTAACAGTCAAGACTTTCTTTGCCAACCCTGTGTATATATATCTATATCTATCTGATTTCACTCTGGCACATTTGTTTCTGGCTAACATTGAGAGAAGACAGGGCAAGAAAATATAATGAGTCAAGGTGAGTGTCTTGGGATACACCAAAGAAGCTTCACGCTTAGGATATTTTTTGGGGAGAAGCACTGGATTAATTCCTTTATCATCCAAGGCAAACCCAAAGAAAAGCAACACAGGTACCATGGCAGAAAAGTCATAGTTCCTACAGCTTGAACTCTTCTTAAGGCTGTTCGCAACTATGCCACAAATATTTGTCCACCACAAAACTCAAAGCAGAAGAGTGAACCAAGCCAGATGAGGCCCCTAGCAGAAGTCACTGAGGACCCATGGAAATGAGCACCCCTTTGCTCCCCCACAGCAGCAGTTCACTAGGTTCCCCCCATCTCTATTGGAATGGGCCCCATTTTACATCCCCTTCACCTCCCAAAAGAGGAGTGGAGTAGCTTGTGACTCATCTTTAACCTCCTCACCCATCTCTCTACTCTCCTTGCCGTCACTGTCCAAGTTTCTTTCCACCTGCCTCAAATATATTTGAAGAGTCCTTTCGCAGTAATCTGAAATAGTTTCTAAAGCCAGCGCTCTACAAAATTTTCCTCATCTCCCTCTCATTTCTGACTACATTTTTAGCTCATTCCTGGTGGTTTTTATAGCTCTCCCAAACCTCTCCCTACTGAGCCAGCTATACTGTTGCAAGCCACCTATTTATTGCCCGTCCTACCTTTACATCTCCATTTAACTACATTGGCCTCAGAAGAGCATTAAACGATAAGAGCTTCAAGCTGCAGTCTCTCTGCCCATTCCTGAATTTTAAACAAGCTTGATTAACCTGAAACCAGTGATGCTAAACATCCCTACTGAGAGTCCTGAGTGGTCTCTGGTATGCTCTCTGTGCCCCTCTTTCACTCATGGATTCTCATCTCTTCTTTAGAACTGAAGGATGGGAGGTAATAGGGAAATATGGACCTATGAGTCCCCATATCTAACACTACTCACCTACAATGGTGTTTCCCCACACAGGGTGAGTTTAACTGGACAGAATACAGACTTTGGAGAAGCATTATTAGGTATTCTTCTAAAACTACCACCTCTCCCTCATGCTCTCTAATACTTTACTTTACTCATACATAGGTTAGATGTTTTCATTGTATTGTGTTATGTTTCCTGAAATAGCCCAGAGAGAAAAAGCAATTAAAGGCAACTAAATGCTCATTTAAGCCTGCAATAATGGAGGAATGGGACCATTACCTAATACTGCCATTAGTCCACACACAGCATCATGAATCATAGAATGTCCTGAGTTGGAAAGGATCCACAAGGTTCATCAAGTTCATCCAACTCCTGTCTCTGCACAGGACAACCCCAAGAATCCCACCATGTGCCTGAGAGTATTGTCCAAACGTTTCCTTAACTCTAGCATGCTTGGGGCCGTGACTTTAATTACGTTGCATTTCACTCTTTCCTCAAATTTCTCATAAATACCCACTACCTCTAATGCTGGTTGGAACACCAAACCCAGCCATAGGTCACTACTTGGTCACTTGCTTCACAACTACACTTAACTTCCACGCTCTGATGCAAAGCCATGCAATAGGTAGGCTTTTTAGGATGACTTATCCTTAATTCTTTTCTTCGGACCTCCTGCTTTACTGCTTACATATAAATATTAGAAAGTCTCTTTCATTTCTGCTTCTGCATGTCCCATGGAAAAATGGTGTATAAGCCTGTCACTGTCTTAAAGCAAAAGCCTCAGACCAGGAAAGGTTCAAGTTTTTGTATTCGATATTCTGAATTCAAACAGAATCATAAGGACCCTGTAGAGCTGGCTTTAAAATCTGAGCTAAGTTCTCAAGAGCCAAAGACTCCTAAGCTACATCAGATCTCAGCTTTATTATTCTCCATCCATTCTGACAGCGTAGACTCCTGTAGGTATTGAACTCAAATAATTAAGTTTCAAAAGGAAACAACTTTCCCCACTGTCAGTGTCAAGGCAGAAGGTGTCACATAATGAATGTCAGAAAGAGACTTCTGGGACTGTTTGGTGAACACCACATCTCGTGGTGAGTCAGGTAGTCACAGTGCAGGTACAAACCCTCCACTAGATCCAGCCCTTCAGATGCATGGTAGGTTTTGGCTGCCCTGCAATAGATCCTGTCATACACTCTGAAACAGAAAAAGAGTTCAATTCATTCTGACCCACCTTGGGTGTACTTGCAGTTGCTGGGACTGAAATTAAAATAGCTTCCAAGGGTTTCACCTGGCATTGCTCTCTTAACAGGTATTCATTCTCCTTGCCTTCAGCAGTGGTGTTGGCTTTAAGCAATCACCCTTTAACTTTACAGCACAGGTAAGTAGATGCTAGAACAGCTGGTATTGGAACATCATCAGAGTAGGGCAGCAGCTTTTCATGTGCATGAAACTTCTTAACTGGATGCTTCAGCATTATACAATATGACCTTGGAGGTCTGTTACTGTGCAGTCCTTGAAGGACTGACTAAACATGTATGTAACACCATCAATCTGCCATTTAAGATGTTAAATCCAAAATTCAAATGCTAATCCATCAGTATAAGAATGCATCAGATCCACCCTACTAGCTATGGCTACCCAAATTAACCCGGGATATATAAAGAAAGAGAGTGTCTTGACATCAAAAGCTGGATCAGCAATCCTAACCATGGGCTACAAGGATTTACCAGTGGAAGATGCCTTTTCCTGCTGCAGATTTATAACCACAGGCTAAAGTGTGCTTGAATCACTTCTCTGTGCATCACAGTGTCCGACTGCTGTGTTCTACAGACCACGGCAGAAATAAATGAACCAGCTCCAAAAAGCAAGAGAGGTATCAGAAGCAAGAGACAAGCAAGGATGGCATTCCAGCAGAACTCTTCAGCCCTGCTTTGTTGGCTTGACAGTTTTCTAAAACCCTTGTGAAGTTGAGTGTACCTGCACGGACTCCTGTTCCACAAGGTACAGCATGAGCAAACTAATGCTACAGGCCATCCCAGCCATAAACCAAGCAGCCAAGTATGAATCCTGGCCTTCTATCTCCTAGACACCGTGACATTTGTCAACAGCACCTCTTAGTGCATTCACAGGTCCCACTCACCAAGCAGTAAAATCGTCTCCATTTTCTCCCATCCCTTTTCAATCTGAAGCACAAAACCCATAGAGAAGAGAGTATTCAAACTGCTGCCATTTGCTTTATCACACCAAGAGACATTCTTTAGCCCACTGATAAGATTTCAAAATGGAAAAAAAGAAGCTGGCAGCTGCCCTGGAAGGTGTGAGAAGACAGCACTGCCCCAGCTGAGGGCTCTGACATAATTTTATTGTACAGTCACTGTCACACCAACACAGCTTCCCCAGCCTGAGGAACAACCAAGGAATTTGCTCCTCATGCCAGAGCCCTGCTTCTTCTTCAAATGGTGCAGCTGTGGAAACTGGTAACCACAATGGTTTATAATCCACAAGCAGGACTCCTGTTGTCATTACAAGGTGAAATAACTTCTTCCCAAGCCAGATCTGATTGCAAAGTCAGGGTTAATCTGCTGGGAGGAAGATTACTGTGCTATAAGACTGTGAACAAGGTACTAGTTCATGCCTGCTGTTCACTCTGCAGAAGGGGAAGACAGGTCCCACAGCAAGGACTCTAGTTCACTAGTTCACCACATGGGCTCTTTTTCTAAATGCAGGTGAGACAAAGCTAATCTGGGAACTCACATGCTGAAGGAAGGCATATAAACAGGAGCATCTCTTGCCTTATTCTGTATTCCTCTGCAGACAATTTTTGTTTTAAAAGTATCATAGTATCATAGAATCAAGAAAGGGTTGGGTTGGAAGAGACCTTAAAGATCACTGTGTTCCAATCCCCTGCCACAGGCAGTGACACCTTCCACTGGAAGGTTGCTCCAAGTCCTGTCCAACCTAGCCTTGAACACCTCCAGGGATGGGGCAGCCACAGCTTCTCTGGGCAACCTGTTTCCAGTGCCTTACCACCCTCACAATAAAGAATTTTTTGCTAATATCTAATCTAAACCTACTCTGTCCGTTTGAATCCATTCCCCCTTGTCCTGTGAAGTAATGGGTCTGTTGCAAGGAGCTCAGAGAACTCCTGAAAAATGAGTGGCTGTGGGACAGGTAAGAGAAACCCTAGTCTTCAGTGGACAGAAATTATACCGATCAGCCCTCTAGACCACCCTGCCAGGTAAGGCAGCACCTGCAGTCCAAGTCTCTCAATGCTCTTCCCTACCACCCTCTGAAACACCACTCCTCCAGCTGCTAATTCTATTGCACTGTTCATTCAACACAACATCTGTGCAAGAGTGGCTTTTCGATGCAAAGTGCATGCTGAGAGAACTCACACAGCACTTCAGTGCTACAGAAGTCCCACAGAAACTCCCATTTCACCCATGTACTCCAGCTCCTCTAACAAAAAGCACTAGAAAGCTGGGGAAATCAACTGAGTGGTCCAGGCCCAGTAAACCAAGAGCTGATACACTTGATGCATTCACAAGAGTTGTCTACCTCTCCAATTAATCTCAGAGCCATTGTAGTTTCTAATACATTGAAAATGGATTCTGTATGGATTCAATTGGATTAATTCAAGTGGTGCAAGATTTTAAATATTCAGCCAATTCATGCTCATATGGACTGAAAGATCTGTCCTGTTAGCTATCAGTCCTATAGAAGGGTGAGGTGTTTCTAAAGAAAATACCATATAATAATTAACTGAAACCCTGAACTTCCACCTTTTGGTGTAATTTACCCTATAATTTCCATTCCAGACTAGACAAAAAGTGTGTTTGCTTAGCTAATAAAACCATTTAGCCAAGCAACTCCCTCACCTAGGGTTCAGACAAATCTCCTCTGGTTCACGTCTCTAGGTAAACCCTGTTATCAGCAGCAAGTTATCTCTGCATGCCAAACACATCTATTAAACCACAGTAGTTCAGTCACTGTTACCTTGATGCTCAACGGTCTGGTACCTGTCCTTGAGAAACTCCAGTGATCAGCAGACACATTGCAAAACTTCAATCCGCCTTTCAAAGTCTTCACCACTTTGCAAGCTGTCAAAATTCTTGTCATCTTGAAAGCTGCCGATAGGTAAGTAAAGTTCAAAGAACACAAGAGAAAATAAAAATCTGCTTGTATGTATTTCTTCAAGATTTGGTGCTGACAATATACTCTTGTAGATCACAGAGGAAGAGAACAGAGGCACAGCAAGCGCACTAGACTGACTGTACAGCACTGCCCTCCACGTTCCCATTTATTCTGCCATTAAAAGTCCCAGGTGCAGCCCCACCTCCTCCCACCCCTCCTCAGAGCAGTGCTTGTTTAGGCACTCTTGCAACACTTCTCCTCAGACTGGTCTCTGAGCACTGTCACAGGGGTTGCAACACAGGCCAGACACCATCTGGAAGACAGCAAATCCTGCAAGAGAAATCACCCCAAGAATACAAGAGCACATAGTGCCAGGACAAGGGGGAGTAGGTTCAAACTGAAAGAGAGTAGGTTTAGATTAAATATTAGGAAGAAATTCTTCCCTGTAAGGGTGGTGAGGCCCTGGCACAGGTTTTCCAGAGAAGCTGTGTCGGCCCCATCCCTGGAAGTGTTCAAGGCCACACTGGACAGGACTTGGAGCAACACGGCCTAGTGGAAGGTGTCCCTGCCCATGGCAGGGGGTGGAACTGGATGATCTTCAACATCCCCTTCTAACTCAAACCATTCTATGATTCTGAACAGCACAGGGGCCAGGCTGTTCACAATGTGGTTTTGAGAGCTCTCAAACATGAGGTCTGCATGCTGGCTGGTGGGACAGCCTGTGGCTGCTACGAGCATACTTGTACTAAAGGACATGAAGCAGAAAGACCAAATTCCATGGAAAAATGGAATCTTTACTCTATGTTTGGAGAGCATGCACTAGCACAGGTTCCAAAGTGCTGTCTGTCCTCAAATAAATGAAAAATAAAATTTTCACAACAAAAAATGGTTGCAAAAGAAAAACATCTTCTGGTAACATCTCAATGGTCAACAGATGAAATAAGGTGAAATTTTCCATATATTATCCCCTAACTACAGACCTTTGTGACTATAATATTTTGCCTGTAACACTACACTACACTCTTCATAAAGAATCATACTCCTCATTAGCCAGAGATGAAAATGCCTCATTAAGACAAAAGCTGGGGGAGAAGTATGCCCATTTATTATTCTTCAAGAACTAAAAAGAAGAGGCATCTTTTGAAATCCAGGTGATCAAAGTTTTAATTGGCTCAAAGCAATATATATACATACAGATTTTTTTGTGCAGCTGGACACATTCTGCTGTAAAGGAATTAGGTGACTTTTAATCAGTGGCAGTAATAATCATGACTTCTTTTTATACAGTGGTTTGAGATTAGTCTAAATTGACCCCAGTACCACATAAAAATATTTCCTGTGCGGCTCATTATATATTCACCAGGTTGAACAGTCATGAACATTATAAAAGATAGAGAGAAGAGAGGACAATGGGTTTAGGTACTCTGCATGACATGAAAAGCTTTTTGGAAACTTGGATGAGAAACACATTGGAAAGGCCTGAATCCAGATGACTGAAAGAGGTAGACAGAGATAGGGTAGAAGACAGACTGGGTGTAGAGAAGCTCACTGCTTCAACATGGGCTTTACAGGTATGCAGAGCGAGGAGAACCGGGCCAACAATGTTTCCTGATAACTTCACTGTGGTTTACGACATAATCATTTTTCCTACAAGAACATATCTGACAATCATTCTGATTTGTAGAAGGAGCTTGAGAGACACAGATTTTGCTTTTTGTAAACAAACAAAACCAAATAAATACAGGGGACTGGAAAATGTTTTTGTTAGCTCTTCCTCCATTTGCTTGGCTCTAGCCTGTAGTAATCCAGAAGCCAAAGCCATGCATATAAGTGACTGGACTGCAAAAAGCTATACCTTGAACTAGAAAGGTCATCTTAATATACAAACATATGTGAGCTCACACATGCAGTTCAGGAGCCAGCTTTCTTCCAAAGTCACATTTCACATTATGTTAGCTTTAAACTGCCATGAGTGTCATACGCAGCATTTGGAAGGTTATTTGTTATGGCTATGCTGAACAGGAAATTCCACACTCCATTTTACTCTCTGCCAACATCAGGGAGTGACTTTGGGCTCTGAGATACATGTTTGAACCAGAATCAAACCATGCTGGCAGTTTCAGCACCCTAACTGCTAATTCCTAACTTCCCTCTTCCACCACGTGAGTTGCAGTGAGGCTGCACCATGAAGCTGATCGATCCACATAAAAACTCACCCCTTCCTTCCACCATGAGGCTGTTCATGAACACAGGGCATAAGGAACGAGCAGAAAATGGACCATGCCTTTTGGCAGAATGGCATCTTGCAGGTGCAAACAGCTGCATAACCACATACGCACTGTGTTCAGTGTGTCAGGGATCTGCTGCCCACATACAAACCTAATGTGGCATCTGTGTGTTAAGGATTAAATGCTATATGGGTGAACAACAGGAAAAAAAATGGTTTCCTTCATCATCTCCACAGCAAGGATGTTCCAGTGACTACTGTTTTAGATTTGACCCTGCTGTCTTCCCTATTTTCATGCATGTTTTATTATCAAAATTGATCAAGCCCACCTCAGACCTTCTGAGATTACAAAGGTTATGCCTCCAGTATAAGAATCCTAAAGCCTCCCCCATGATGAAGGAATTCCCCTCTGTAAAAACCAGGAGAAAACATCCAAGATATTTGTCTCACTGCCAACATGCTAAAAAAAGGTCACAAACTATTGACACCTTGAGGCCAGAAAACATATCATGTATTCTCTAAAGAAGCCTCAGCTCTGAAAAACCTGTAAACACACAAACAAGCTGCCTGTGGTTTGGATAGATTTTAAGTATGCTCTTCACTTAACATAAAGACCAGAAGAGGCAGAATCACTAAGAGATGGAATCAATAAGGAAAACGAAACCAACCATAGAATAGTGGAAAAAGAACAGAGACCCATGGTTTTATGGAAATGCAACCACACTGCCTGAGCTTAGAACTTGCCAGCCGGTACCTGACTTGCAATTGTAGCACCCCTACAGAAAGAAAGTTTGGGCAGGGGCTCTGGAGGAAGGATGTGTATCAGAGAAATCAGGAATGGCAGAAGATTCACTCAGACAAGAACAGTTCAAGTACCGGGGGAGAAAGGTGGGAAATTGCAATTCTGGCTTCCTTACCATGTCTTAGGTGTTTAGAGAAAGGCAGAGTGTCTTTTGTTTCATATTCAGTTACACTATTGTACAGAGAGAGGGATTAGGGGAAGGAGATCAAAATACCCATTAAAATGAGGAACTTTTTGTTACTGTTTACAAGTGGAAAACCCTAGAAACAAAATTCATCACACAGCCCCACTGGACCATAAAAATCACACAAAATCAGTGGTCTGTGGCTTTGCAAATCCCCAGGGACAAGAGATTCAAAGAAAGCTAAGTACCTGCATTTTCAGAGGTTTAAAACAAAGTGCTTGATCTTAAGAAGAGAAGTGCTCAGAGCAGATGGGGCCCTGCTTAGATGCCCCAGAACTGGTGCCCCAAAATGGAAGCACCTAAAGCCATTTGTCACAGCTGGGAAGCTCTGCTTTAAGCAACCAAGCTATGCAGGATTTTTCATTTTCAAGTTTTCTGTAAAAAGCACAAGATAGTTCCAATCTTGCTTGAGAGACAAGAGCTCAGGGCCAATTTGTGAGCATGTTGGGCCAGATTCACATCAGTGCAAGTCCCAAGTAATTGCCTTCAGCTCAGTGGAGCTTCAAGTGGCATAAGTCTCCCCTGGATTGGGACCAGTGTAACAAGCAGCCCACATGAATTGATTGGACTCTATTTCTTATAGGTGAAATCAGAGAAGAACTTTTTCCCTCCATATGTCCTTCAGATACTTTTGGAAATCTCTCCTGCCCTATGTCAGGTTGTGTCTGATTTCTGACCACCCAGTCTTGTCTCCACTAAATTACATTTGAAAAGTATTGACTGAAAAAGCAGAATAGTTGAAAGTTCCAGCAAAACTGCAATTCTCTGCTGCCACTAGGAAGAAGACAAATATTCTCCTCCACTTCTACAGCTCACACAAAATCCCTCAAAGTGATTTTGAATCCCTCTCTTCCATTTCAAGACAAGCTCCACTTGCTTCCCAAGGAACTTGTAATAAAGATTTTTGAAAGCACCTGAAAAATGTTGAGATTTACAATATATTTCCTAATCAGGTGTTAGTTCATCAAGAGAGATCACTGCAGAGCTAGGTAGCAATTTTTGATCAAACCCCATTACCTCAGAGACAATAACTTACTTTTTTTTGCAGTACGTAGTGGGGGAATAAAAGAAGTTCTCTTGTTCACATGCAAATGAACTAACAGCATCCAGACATCCCCCATCACCCAATCCTCTTGGATTGCTGCAGGAGAGAAAGCTGCTTTGATCCAATCTCAGGTCAAATTAAGCGTTTCAAGAAAACTCTACAATGTTTAGAAAATGGCAAAGCAACACAAGCTGAGAATTTCAAAACTAAGGCTGATCTTCACCTGTGTATATGGAGAGAAACTGAATGGAGTAAGAACCAAGTACAGGTCTTACCCCTCAGCTCTCCTGAATTCTGTTGTTTAAGCCACAGCCAGAACACGGGGTTTTTTCCACAAAGTTAGTTCTATTTTAGAGGAGGTCTGGGAAAAAGGGTATTTTAAATTTTAATGGGGGAGGTTCTTAGCAGATCTTCAGATTCAGGTGCTGCATTTTGATTCAGTCTTATTAACTCACATGATTGTTCCAGGAATGATTCAATATAAACTCAGATGATTTTTTTTTTTTTAAGATGGAAACAATTCCAAGGGACAAGGCAAGAACAGGAACTAAAAATGGACTGCTCCTAGCTGCCCACCGTGCTCCTGCTTGCAGCTTGTTTTCCATCCAACTCAGTGCCTTCCTAAGATACAAAGTGCTCAGTCCTCCTCAGTCCCAAGTCCTTTCTACCCCTGAGATCTGGCTTTTTGCTCTTTGCTTCCTTCCACAGTTTCTCTGCACGAGTAACAGTCTCTCAGCTCCTTGACGTGGCTCTCCAGCCCACCACACTCCATGGGTCCTGAGAGCTGTTTTCCCTTGAGCACACTTCACAGGACAGAAGTCACCCTCCAGTCTACACAAGTTCAGTTTGTGACTGCCCCTCATACTAGAAATAGCAAGAATCCTACCAAACCTTAACTATTTCCTGCAGAAGGCAATAATCCATATGAAAACCAGTAGGAAATCTGTTTTTAACAGCACAATGAAAACTTATTCCTAAGTCCCAACCCTGCAGTCCTCATTTGCAGAAAACAAGTGTTTCTGGGTAAAGGAGGACACACAAACCTGAGCCCTGAGCCAACATAAATTAATGGAAAACACAAGGTGCTTTGAACAGGACATGCAAACTTCGTGTGGGTGAGGGTTTGAGATACAAAATTCAAAAATTCGGGCTGTCCTCCTCCTGATCTTTGGCTGACAAAGGCCCAGTCTGAAGAAAACATGGATACATTCATAGTTAGGGATGGAAAACACAGTACCTCTAACACGAAACATCTTCCTAATTCTGACTGAATGTCACTTTTTGTTTGGGAATCCAAACAAACCAAAAAGTAAAAAAGACATGTTTTAAATGGAGTTGCTCAAAATCTGATTTTATTAAGTACTGCAAGTAGTTATTTTCCCTACTACAGAACACTTTTTTTTAGGGAAATACTATTTTTCCTCTTTTAAATTAAAAAAAAAAATTCCTTCTGTTTGGTTTTTTTTTTAAACACAAACTTAAAAGCAAATTTCAGTTATCACAATAAGTGAAGAGTTTCATTTTGATATTTTAATTGAAATGTCAAAAAGCATCAGAATCAAACTGAGATGCCGTGTCATTTTCCTTCAAAAACATTAGTTCAGTCTAGCTGACAGCTAAGAGCAATTCAGTTCTGCAAGGTAGATAGTTTGCTCTGGAAACAGACCCTCAAGCCCTATTCATAGTTTCATAAAATGAAAGAAACATGCCTCAAAACAACTGAAGTATCCAGGGGTGGTAGCAAATCACACAGGAACTCAGGATACAAAAGTGTTCACAATCAATCAACAGGCCTGTGACAGTTTCAATTAACATCCTATATGATAGTTTTAAAAGCTAATAAAGACTTTTCATTTTGTAAGGAAAAATAATATAACAACGAAATTGAAAATCTCAAACCAATGCCATATGAAAGAGCTTCCTTAAAAAATAGCAAATTTCTTGCTAATTCTGAATTGCCTAACCTGGCACCTCCCTTCTTTTCCAAATTTTGTCTTTAAGCAATAATCAAGACAGCCTTTTGATGAGTAAAGAAAGTTTATAAAATGCTTGACAATAAGACTCATATATCTATTCCCACATTAGAGAAAATCTATTTTCAAGGAGATTACACTTTTTATTAAGGCTTGAACAGCCCAGGGTACACTCCTCTGTCTGGGATACAGAGCCCATGCTTCATCCAAACTTGACAAAGATAAGCCTCTTATCTTCAGCAAGAGAAAAAGAATCAACATCTTGAAAATGGGTCAAATTCCATTGCTGCTGGGATTAGCAGCTCCTCTTAGATCAGCTGAGTTGGAAGAAACAGAGAAAACCCTTGCAGTGTCTGGAAAAGACTGACATTACTCCAACAGGCCAATTTCACAAAGGCCTTATTCAGCAAAAACCCAGAGCTGGCAGAAGAGCGCTGCTGGAGGGTGATAAGGACAACCCAAAGTGCAGTTTCCTCTCAGAGCTGTAATGAGCACCACATCTCGGACACAACTCTTATTTTCATGGTGATGCAACCAAGGGAGACTGGCCCCAGGAATCTCAGAGATACCGGGAAGGTGTCTGTAGCGTTTGACTTAGCTGGATCCAAACTCCAGTTACTGGAAAATGTTTGGAGGCAGCAAGATTTCTCATTCCCTGACATTTTCTAAAAAGACATTTTTACAAATGGGGGCCAGGATTAGCAGTCATCCTTTTTCCCCTGTGATTCCAGAGGCTCATATATCTCACTGGCTTGTTACTGTGGATCATTAAAAAGGCCAAATTGTCTTTACGAAAAGGGATACACAAACACAGTCTCCCCATGCTGCATATTCTTTACAGAGTCTAAAAATAACATGATCTTAGAACTCGAGATTAGCTACATTTGCTCAAGATTCCTGTTACACTTGCTTCCTTCTGTAGCAGTCCTGTTATGGGTAATATGTGATAGGTTATCATACCCCAGTATGTTTGGTGTATCAAAGGAAAACAAAATTGACTTGCCCTTGATTATATCATAAATAAATCGGCTTTTATCTAGGATTAAGGCTACAACATACTCTGTCCCCAAGCTGCTAATTTATGTATATAACTGTTTATGTGCATTCTCACAGCCACATACAGTGTTCATTGGGCAGTTTTGTCATTTTTCTTTGACCTAACCATCATCCTTTCCCCAGTTAAACATAATTTCACTAAAATCAAAAGTTCTATGACTGAATCATTTTCATGGACATTTTGACCTGGAACAGACCACTTGGTCCAGCCTTCTTGGTGGGCATGTACAGAGGATCTTGGCCATCACACACCACCCTGTGATCTGTGATCTCGGGTATATGACCAGGGCAACCCGGAAGGGAAATAAGGAAATGAGTAGAGAGAGAAAGCATCCATCAGAAGAGATAAGCACCACATCAGAAATGCGTGTTATAGACATTTATATTTCCTAGAACAAAAGATCCTCGCAGCCAGGCATTCTGAAGTATGATTCACAGGCACTGCCACTTGTAGGACAGCTACCTGTTGCCTGGATTACAACAAAACCCAGATAAGACAGGCTTGTTGTTCCCAGCACGTTAGTGGGTTTGGTCTAAAGCTGCCCTCATTTTAAGGAAAAAAAGCAGCTCCACTGAAATGGTGTAAAACACGACCAGCCTCGATGATTAGCTTATGGGCTTGTACCTCAAGTGTCTGGGTAAAGTGTCCTCTCTCAGCCTTATTTGACCAAGCTTGTCCTGAGCAAGAAATACTCTCTTAACAATATTCCCTAATATCTCTTTTACCATAACAGATGTCATACCCAGTGACAGGACAGGCTCGAAGCTGCATCAAGGGAGATTCAGACCTGACGTTAAGGAAGCCTTTCTTTACTGAGAGGGTGGTCCAACACTGGAACAGGCTTCCTACAGGTGGTTGATGCCCCAAGCCTGCCAGTGTTTAAAAGGCATTTGGACAATGCCCTTAATATCACATTATAACTTTTGGCCAGCTCTGCAGGGGTCAGGCAGTTGGACTGGATGATCCTTCCAACTGAAGTATGCTATATGAGAAGAAACAGAAATTTTTCTACAGCAAGCTTCTTCCCTAATTACCTGAGAATAAAAGTGAATTAACCATCCCTCCGGTATAAATATATTTACCCTTTGGAAAGGATATACACAACATTTCTCTCCAGTCTACTTTCTTACCCTTCAGCACCTGTGCAGTGCTAGCTGTCCCTGGTTTTGGTGGGAGGGAGAGTAACATTTCACAGGAGTTACTTAATGTGGCCTTGGCCTCTCACCTTATATACAGCATCCATGATCAATCAGCATTTTCCTTGTTGCTTCATGCCTGGTGCTCCAGATTGGAAGGATTTGCAAAATTTGTTTGTCTTAATCTTTCCATCACTCCTTTTTTTTTTTTTTTTTTTTTCTTCTTCCTGTGGATACCCTGGGGAGAAAAGATAAAGATAAAAAGCTTTGACTGTTGCACACGGGGCTATGCACTGAAGCATTTTCTTTAACTTACACATAGATATGCATTAGGCAGATACACACATGGGGATACAGATCTCTCTTCCAACAGCACAGCAAAGTCTTGCTATTTGGATCTGTAATGTCATTTGAGAAGGGACATGATTTTGGCTGACTAAAAACATTTTTAGGGCTGGAGAGCAATGAGGTTTGAAGAGGTAATTGACGCTGTCAGGTAAGTGTTCAACCCCAGAACTTCTGCACCGTCTATCCAGATAGCATTGCTGTAATGGCAAGGGAGCTTTATGAGCTAGTCAGTCATAAGACTGTATCATGCTCCATGGGGATGACAGACCCTAGATAAAGTTTTATACCTGGCAATACACAGAATCCCACAATGGGTCTGGAAGGGACCACATTGGCTCATCTGGTCCAACCTCCCTGCTCAAGCAGGGTCGACCCAGAGCACGTGGCACAGGATTGTGTCCAGATGGGTCTGGAATATCCCCAGTGAGGGAGACTCCACACCCTCTCTGGTCTCTGTTTCAGTGCTCAGTCACTGCACAGGAAAAGTTCTTCCTCCTGTCCAGGCAGAATTTCCCGAGCATCAGTTCCTGCCCATTCATTCCTCTTGTGCCATTGCTGGGCTCCACAGAGCAGAGCCTGGTTCCCGCTCTGAGCCCTCCCTGCAGACAGGGACAGACAGGGATGAGGGCCCCTCTCAGCTGGGGCTCCTCTTGAGGTTGAACATCCCCAGTTCCCTCAGCCTTTCCTTGTCCACGAGATGCTCCAGGCCCTTCCTCATCTCTGCAGCCTCCGCTGGACCCACTCCAGGAGCTCCCTGTCCCTCTTGTACCAAGAAGCTGAGAACTGGACACTCCAGATGTTCCTCACCAGAGCTGAGTAGAAGGGACTCTACTCAGTAGAGTCAACTCTCTCAGCCTGCTGGCAATGGTCTTCCTAATGCATCCCAGGATTCCTGAGACCTTCTTGGCCACAGGGGGACACTGATGTCTCATGGACAGCTTGTTGTTCACCAGGACACTCAGGTCCTTCTCCACAGAGCTGCTTTCCAGCCTGTAGAGGTGCATTAATTCATACTGCTGTACTTTAACAAACACAGCATTTTCCTTAAAAAAATTCCTATGAACAGTCTCCTCCCCACAATGACCAGCTGGCTCAAAGAGAACCTGTGCTTTTGAGTGAGGGCTCTCATTGCACATCGTAAAAGAGGGCACAAAGCCCTGGCTGACATGTGAGTGGGACCAGTGCTGAGGCTTTAGATGCAGTTAGACTGCCCTTCCCCTGAAGATATTCTGTACTGTATTGTCCCTGTCACCCATTTCACTCTGACACTTAAAAATGTTCAGCAGGATTTAAATGAACCAACCCATGGGATCATGTTATCACTCTACATCCCAAGGCAGCAGGTCCTAATTCTTCGTTCATTTGAAGAAGGCAAACGGTTTTGTCTCTTTCAGCTTCAGGAAAGACAAAGCAGGTGATCACTGAGGAAAACTAGGGAGCCCCAGTTCACACTGAAAAAGCCAAGGGAATACAAGATGCTTTTCCTTTCCCTCTAAGCATGCAGACCTCCCCCTCAAAGAGCACAGGAACTAACCACAGAGATGGAGACACCAAAAAGGCCTATCTGGGTAATGCTCTGACAACTGCACTCTGA
Source organism: Mohoua ochrocephala (assembly GCA_013398855.1). Taxonomy (NCBI): domain Eukaryota; kingdom Metazoa; phylum Chordata; class Aves; order Passeriformes; family Acanthizidae; genus Mohoua; species Mohoua ochrocephala. Next base: position 142,501 of record VZTA01006609.1, on the reverse strand, counting down.
ACTTCACGGACCGAGTCCCTTGCACTGCCAGAGTCAGGAGTGTCAACACAGTACTATCAGAAAAAAAAACCAAAACACCCACATCTGTGGATTAGGCTTAGCCCCACAACAGTCAAAGCCGGAGCCTGAATATATCAAATATATGTGGGGGGTTTTAAGACTACTTCAACTAAGAGCTGTAAACACAGGGTTTAGTTTTCAGATAGTTTACTTCATGAACAGATGTGGTTACAGTTATATCAGATTTTAGTAAAATGAGCAATCAAATTGTAAAGCAGAGTAGTCCAAAGGTAGCTTGTTCACTTTCCTGTACTGATTAAAGTAATTTAAATACTCACTTTTCCATCTTTATCCACTGCCATAAATAAACGAAAATCAATTCTATTCATTTGTTTCTATTTCCTATGGATTCCATCACACTACAATCCATTGTAACCAAAGCAACCATCAACTACCACATCCAGTGCAATGAGCATGACAAAAAAACTGACAAAAATCCACAAGAGCTAAGTGCTGTTGAGAAGTTTTCCTTTCATTACTCTGATCACAGAGATCTCAGCAACAGCGTGTGCTTTGGAGACCACAGCAAAGATGAGGAGTTGATTTATATAGGCCATACATGGTCAAGAAGAGTTTCAGTATGTCATTTCTGACATGAAGGAGGAAATATGGCTTGAAAAATACAGAACACTGATATAGTGGAAAGCGAATATCAGCTGGTAAGATGGGTGAGTGGAAATGTTGTAGGGATACAGACCCCCAAGAATGCTTTACCCAAGTGTTACCGCTTTCCTCTTCCAGCCAAAGTGTCAGCCAGTCACGCACTCCTGCAATCACATTTAACCTTTCCAGAGAGCTGAATTCTTTCTCTCCTTCCTTTCTGCCCCTAACAATCCCCTGCAGCTGTAGCACGCTCAGGAATGTGCTTTGAAGAGTTTAGATGCTCATTTTGGGCATCACACCCAAGCGGGTCTGATTTCCAGCATCAACAGCAGAAGAAATTGGTCTCAAGCCATAACTTTGGAAAAGACTTTGGAAAAGACTCAAACTTTTTATTCTGTTGATACCTGTGAAGCTTAGAGCCTCCATACAAATTTTTGGCTTTGCCCTAGCCCTCCTCCTCTCCTGACCATTACCACACCACTTTACCCTGGCCAACACAGGTTTTTTCATCAGACTCTGACCCTAATACCTCTACCTGTGCAGCAGGTAGAACAGCGGTGCTGACACATTGTGAATGCTTCCAGTTTTCTGTTTACCACCATCCTCTCATTATCAGCTTCTTGCAACAGATGGACTGTATTTTTACAGGCCCAAGAAGAGTCAGTAACTGGGTGGGAGAGGCAGGAAAGGCTGCTGCTTCAGTAGCAAGAACCCAGAGGGAAAAATAAAGACAGAATGTTGTGGAAGAAATATGGAGACCTATGTTTAAGCATCAGCCCAGTATCAGCCATGACCATAGCTTCAGCTGGGGCAATTCAGACTGCCTTCTCTTGCCAGTTCTGCCTTTTTTTCCAGGGAAATGAGTTCCAAGAGATGCAGCTAAAGACCTAAATAAATCTGTTTCAAGCTATGATGTTCCTTTTGTTGAAACAGCACCCATTTTGATAGCATCAGCCACAGTGCTCTCTAGTGAAGGTCCCTAACAACATTTCCATCCATCCTGCCAGTCAGCTAACATATAGTCTTTCCAAATGTGCAAAGGATCATGTGGGGAACTGAGATTAAATTTCTTCTTTTCATTGCTTGCATCCCCCAGGAAAAATCACAATGCATCTCTCTTAGGTTTCTCCAAAGGGCAAATAAACAGTAACTAAAAATCATCCAAGCAAAATATGGAATGATAAACTCTTTATGTTTTGACAGTCATCACCTTTCAAGCTCACCACACTAGAAATGCTATTGCGTTATGCATTCCCTTTCCCCCCGCTCCACGTACCTATAATAACACATATGGTAGGTAGGAAGCCATGAGGCTGAGAATGCAGTGAAGAAACTGCCCCTTTGCTTTGAGCAATATTATGAGTTGGAAAAATATTTTCAATCCCTAATGGCTAAGCATTAAAAAGCCCTTCTGAAACCAAAACCAGGGGAAAATACCTCAAATGCAAGAACAGCAGGAAGCTCTCTGGCACACAGCAAGCTCTGTTTCTGTGTTCCAGGCAGCGACCCATCAAGAGATGTCACTTCCCAGAGAAGAAAGCATGGTGCTGTGTCCTGGCAGGGCCAGTACGGCTTGGGGCTGAGTGACAGGCAGCTGTGCTGGCCCTGTGCCATTCGAGATGAGCCCTCCTTTCGAAAGCCTCCGCACAGCAGCTTGCTTTTTTAAGAGAAAAATTAATCCTGTGGGGTTAGGGACACATCTGAGGTATGAAATAATATTCTCAGGTGCATATCCAAGCCTGCCTTTCTGCAGTGTTTTAGTCAGGGGCAGTTCTTTCAACAGGGTCAATGAGTCCGGTCTCAGCAGAGCTCCCCGAGGGTCACCTGGGAAAAGCCCTCCTGTATCCATTTTCTTTTTGTGCTGTGCCTAAACGTCAGGGGAGCACACAGCAGCACCAAACTCAGCACCACAGCTGAAGAAGAGGAGCTTCACCACATCTGCCTGTTGAGATACCCATGAGCTCCAAAGGTTCTTTACCACCACTTCCAGCTTTCTTATGTTAATAACTACTAACACTCCAGTCCCTGCCCAGTCATAAAACTGTCAACACAATTAAACCTGTGTCAGAAAGGACAATCTGATCTATCCTCTGCATTCAAGGTAACTCCAAGCCCAGCTTCACTCCAAGATGCAGTTGCATCTGGGGCACTGCAGACACCCAAAGTCTTTGCAAAGAGCTGTTCTGAACATCTGAACCGTGAGAAAGTTCAGCAGAAGTTTACAGCCTCCGGAGCATTCCACAAGAGACAGGAGTCTGTAAGAAATTGGATCTATTATGTGGCATTACACATTCATGGGGGCAGGATTTAAAGTAGTTTATTTAGATGTTGCAGGGCATCTGTGCACTGACACTGTTAATTACAGCTATTAGTAGCACAGGGACTGTGTTAGATGATGCTGATGAATGAATACCTGTGTCTTGTAGGTGCGTGACTCACTGACTACCTGCAGGAGGGGAGAGTGGTTGCAAGGGGATCTGTAAGCTACGGGAAGACTTCTAGGATACTAGTCGCAAGGAAACACTTTGGGCTGAAATTGAGTCACAGACTTTATCACAGCCAGTCTCTGAGGAGCAGGAGACTGAATTACCTGCTGTTACTGGCTTTGCATCAGAATGGGAATCTCTCCTTCCTTACCAGCTGCCTTCCCTTTGGGATCTAAAGGCTGAAAATGCTGGTTACACCAAGCCTGACAGAGCTGAAGAAGCTTTTGGACAGTACCCTCGGGCACATGGTGGGGCTCTTGGGGAGTGGGACTCGATGATCCTTGTGGGTCTCTTCCAACTCAGCTTATTCTGTGATTCTGTAATTTCCCTGAAGGAGGTGAGAAGCTCTGAATAAGTTCCTCTTCAGAGCCATCAACGAATTTCCTCTCCAGTGATGGGAAGGGCCACAGAAACAAAACAGTCAGACACAAGCCTAGCAGGAGCAGGGGACAGGAACCAAGGTGAGCGAACTTGATGGAAAATCCAGGAGTGATCTTCTGAGAACTGCAGTTACAGGATCTCTGAGAAATAGCAGATACCTCAAACCTACCAGGATGGCAAACCTAGGACCTAATGGCACATATTTACTGACGAAGACAAATCTAGACAAAACTATTACCATAAAGGTGGATGTGGATAATAAATATCAAGATACTGGCACAGGTGCCAAATCATTCCTGGATCAGGACAGACTTTGCAATGCTGCCTGGGTGTCCCTATTGTCGACAGTATAGACACTTGAGATTGAAGGTCCTTTAGAAACGTGCCACTCAATAGTTTTCCACGAAAAAGAATTGTACACTCTGAGCAATAGCAGGTTCCATTTTAAGGAAGGGGTAAAATGTACCAAATGAAAAATAAGGCCCTCTTAGTGCCCCTCAGGGTCCTCAGAGCACCTGTAAAGCCTAACTGCATTGCTCAGTGTCACAGAGACCCTGGTCACTGTCACCCCAAACTGTTCACACAGCTAAGCAAACAAGTCAACAGTCATATTTACCACAGCTCATCCTGTAGATGTGCAAAGGTGAATGGAGGGACAGACAGATGTCAAACACAGAGTCAGGGTGAGCAATCAGTCATATCCACACATTGGCAATCACATCCAACCCTCTCACTGAACTTTAAAGACAGGTTTAAGGATGAAAGTGCCCTACACAGAACTGCTTTAGTCATTATAGCAAAGCAAAAGAAATCTGACTTGATGTCAGTCCTGTCCAGGGATCAAATTCTATCAAAGTCTCAACGGTCCCTACTGTCTTCCAAATTACCTCATCGCCAAAACAAAGTGCTTTATCCAGCTTTTAGCAGTTTCCTGACTGGTTTTCTTTGCTCCTGACCATATGTAGCCCTTACTGATCACCTCTTCTCAATCAGGTCTGCTCTCCAACTTCTGTCTTTCCTAAGACAGGATGGATTCCCACTGCATTGGGGGATATGGATATCTTATGGTCCATAAAGAGGAGAAAATGATAGAATGTCACAGCGGACTGGACGTGCAGAACCACTGCTCTCTACTCCTTACACAGCAACCAGCCCCCCCCCCCGTCCCACACTGAGCAGGGCATGGATGCCTTCCCGGTGTGCCAGGCTGAGGGCACAGGCACAGACGGCTCCTCCGGCTCCTTCCTTGTGGGACAGAGGCATCTAGTGGCTGAACGCTGAAAGATCGGGTAAAGCCACCACACTCCAATCAAGGAGGCTTGTGTTTGTAGTTTAAGTGGGATGCTGCTGCTGCTGCTGCTGCTGCTGCCGACATGAAGACAGGTTGCTACAAAGCTGTTCGGCTGTTAATTGCTCTGCCCAGGTTCACATGCCATAAAGCAAAACACAAACACGTGGCACCAGGCACAGCAGCCCAGAGAAAACTCTCCCAGAGCCCAGGCCGTGCCAGATGCTCAGGCAGTGTGCTAGGGAACACATGCACCAGCAGCCCCCAGCACAGCCACCAAACTCCCAGAAGTGGACGGCTCAGCACCTCCCGTGCACAGGCCCAGCTGTGTCTTTGTACTTGACAGCCTGCCACAGCTTAACTCCATGAATAATCTCCTTCACCTCTGAAAGCTGCTGCAGCTGATGTCCGCTAGCTTTGAAAGCCAGTGGGTCACCCTCCCCTGGTCATACTCGTGACACTGTTCAAGACTTTACAGATATCCACTACAGCCCTTTTCAGATACCTCTTTTCCAGCCTGAATAGTCCTGGCCTAGCTACTTAGTCCTTGCACATAAGTCATTCCACACAGCTGATGATCTCTTTTTTGGCCTTATTAGTCCTATGACTTGTACCTCCTGCTTCTAGTTCTGCTGTCCTGTTTGAGATGAGATCAGGACTTAACACAGTACGTGAGATGCAGGTGAGCCACAGACACATATAACAGCATTCTTAGTTTTGTGCTCTTTTCCCTTCCCACTCCAATTTTTTTTTCTTTTGCTTTGTGAGCAGTGTTTTCACAGAAGTACCTACTGCAGCTCTGAGATCTGAGTGGGAATCACTAGCTCAGAGCCCCCCACTGTGCCTGCACATGGAGTCAGAATTCTCTGTACTGAATGCTTGGCTTAATACCTGGCCACAATAAATACAGGCAGGATACAGGTGAGCTCTGCTCCCCAGAAATACTATCAATAGAATCAACTAGACCAGGTCAAATTCTCTTCATACAAGCTGCTAAAAGAAAAACAATCAATGCCATCTGTAAATTGGAAAAAAAATACAGTAAAGTAAAATGCTTTTCCCTTCTCCTGGATATCCTTCTAAAATGAAAAAAATTCCACTCATAATGCTGAGATATAACGCTTGCCTCACCTTCCAAAGCCGAGCTACTCAGCTTCAGAATGACGTTAAGATCTTCAATTTCTTGATGTAGGTTTGCATTTTTACTGAGATCGAATATGGGGAGCTGTGGTTCTAATATTAAAGAATGGCAAAGTTTCTAGAGTTATCGCTAGTTTATACATAGCACCATGGCAGAAACAACATCTGATATTCAAAATTGTTATTTAAAATGAAGAAAAGGGCATCTTTGATTTTGATCTTTTATACGTCCTAGGACACTTTGGACATCAATTTTAAATATATAGTATCTTTAGCTATGCTGCTGCTGAATAAATAATGTGTAAGAGAGGCTAATGAATACAGCTGGGAAGCTTCTCGTTTTTACTCTGTGCTGTCTGAAACTGGAACACAAAGAAGTCAACACCAAAAAAAAAAAACAAATCAAAGCAGAGATGGGGAGATAAATGCCACAACTTGGATTACATCTCTTAAATGTCCACAAAAATCTCGTCTTGCAGTAGTTCTGTGATGTAGTAGTTCTGACGAGACCTCCCTTGGGCAATTTTTCAGCAGATGAAACCCCTCTCACTGCCCAAGTGCTTTGCAGTACATTTTTCCAGGACATTCTCACACACCTTGAGGATGACCATGCTCTGTGGAGCACTTCCACACAGCCTCTCAAATTCCTTTTTCTAGCTGACAAGGCTACAAAGGACACTCTACCCTTGCTCACTGCACTCCCTCACATATAGCACGCAACCACAAAGGAGAAAAAGCAATCCTCACATTTACTATTATGGGGTTACCATGCCAAGCCCATCTGGTCCACAGCATGGAGCCTGCTGCGTGAGGTTGCTCCAACCCTGAGAGGAGGCTGTGGAGGGGGAGCAGATGCCAAACTACCATTTCAGAAAGGCTACTTGCAAGTCCGCATCTACACTGCCCACGCTGGGCACCTGCTGCATAGAGATTCGCTGTAGGTGAGTTTACAGAACTGATGGATGTCTACAGCCAGTGAAGGATGGTCTCCAGCAGGAGACAGCTCTTCTCAGGAAGAAGATGTTTCAGTATGCCCTCAGGCAGGATGCCAAGTAGTATGCAAGCTGCTGTAACATTTGCCAGAGATTGTGGTCTCACATCCTCACTGAAATGAGGAGGGAGCAGACACTCAGGCATCCTGAGGTTTTCTTCAAGGAGGACTGTGAAATATTCATTTCATTCATGTAATCCACAGATATGCTACCAGTCCGGTTGGGACCAGCAACAGCCAGAATTCTTATGTTGCTAAAATTTAGTAAGGATTTATCTTTTAGACAATGTTGTGAAGCAGAAAATATTACACCCTTTTACCTGTTTTCTCACAGGTAGAAAGACTGGGGGACATCTATTCAACCAGTGACTGTGAGTCACTTCAGAGACAGATTTTTCTGTGACTAACTGTGACGGGACTGCCAAGAAGGCTACTGGAGATTGCTTTCTCACCATTTTCTCTGTGTGCTCTCATAGCTGCATCCACACAAAATTTCTCTCTAGATGTGTTCTGAACAGACCTGCTTTAATAGCTTTTAATTTTTTTTTTTCAGAGAACGCAGCATGACCCTTTTCAAACAAAGTAAACAAACAGGCCCACCACCCCCACACAGCCCAAACTGACTGGGATTGCAAGGAGAACACATGAGCAGCTTTCCTCTCAAGCTCACTTCCTTCTTTCATTCCCTATTCTGCATGGGCTGATTACCAAAGACAAATCATGAGTCACTTACTTGGGCTCTGAGTGATAGCTGCAGCCTGGATTTCTGGGTTCATCCTGGGCAGCAGGAGGTGCATTGAAGCCAAAGTGACCACGACCAATTAGAAAATAATACAATGAAACATAACTCCTTGGCAGGGTGGTGAAGAGAACAGGCAGGATAATTTGGGAGAACCATCTTTGTCTTTAAGAGATCAGGAAAAAAAACTAATGTGAGGAATCAAAGAAAGACTCTGAAGCTGAAATGGTGTGCTTTATGCTGGAAGTTAATACTGAATTGTGCCTGAGGGAAGGCGGGCAGTGAATACTGCTTTGACCTGCAGATGGAAGGAAAGACCATAATACAGGGCCGTGAATTTGGCCTAAAGCAGAAGACTCCACATTATTTTTGCTGATGCTAGAGCTGCCTCCCTGAATACTAAAACTGCAGTCCATCTCCCTGCCTTGAATGTAAGGCAATGTTGACATGATTGAAATTCACTAAACAAGGAACAGCTGAGTGAAAAAAGAACTGAAAGCAAACACAACTGCGATTCCCTCTTTTCTGCTTGTTTCTTACCACATCATGAAATAATTTACTTTTTTTCTTTGAGATCTGATTTTATTGATTGTAATAAAGAATGGACATATGGACAGAAAACCAGAATCCCTTATATAATACAGCTGTCACAGGCATGAATGCAGCAGCCTAACGTGTTCTCAGGGTGTTCGCAGTCACCAATACGTAAATTCTTAGAGCAGCTGTTTCCCCTAAACCCACCCAGATGGATTCAGCTCCTACAAGGGGCAGTGTCACTGCACTTAGACCTTTACAAGCCACCAAGAGCTTCAAGCTCAGCCACATCCCTTTGCACTTCTCTGAGAGACACATGCAAGCCTGCAGTGCTAGAAGTGCTGGAGAGCCCCAAAACTGCACCTGTCACACACTTCAGCAAGCCAGACCCCAAGCAGGGACATCACAACTCATCTCAGGTCCATAGGGTCAGGAGAGAGAGAGCTGGGCACAGTGTTACACCAAGCAGCAAGGCCTGGATTGAGGAGTACAGCACACAAGGACATGATAGCCCAATGAATGCTACATGGCAGTACAAAGTACATTGTACATGGGTGGCGGCACAAGGGCACACTGCCCCAGGACGTCAGCAAGGAGACCCCAGCAGCAGGGCAGCACAGTTATATTGCACTTGGGAGGAAAAGCAGTGCTCAGGCCTATGAGTCATGGGCACCCAACCTCTTCACGAGGAAGATGTGGCTCAGCCAGCACAGGTGAGATGCAGCAGCTCAGCAAGGTACAGCAAGGAAGAGCCCCTGCATCCAGGCTGGGTCCCACTCCAAGTGAGGAAATACTGCGGGGCGGGGGGAGAGAGCAGGACTCAGCATATTCTCCTTGGGCTGACCCTCTATCAGCACCTGCACCAGCTTAACGCCAAACCCATGTAGTGCCCATCCCCTCAAGGCTGGTGCAATGAGCCCCTAATCCTACAGGGCCTCCAAGTTTCATGCAGCCAACTGAACCAAACCCCACAGGGACCCCTTCATGGGACTCCTAAACACCATGTCAGGAAAATTAATCCACAAACACCAGAGGTTTATGTCCAAAAAGGAGACAGAGGAGTCCTGTTACTTTATTCGAATAAAGGGAGAGGCCACGGGGCATTCCCCTGGGGTTTCTCAAATTTTTGGAGGATGCAGCCTCCTATTTATCCTAATTTCCCGGCCGCATTGCCCTCTCTCTTTCCCCATTGGCTGAGGTACTTGAGAGGTATAGACTTCCCGAATCACTTAATACAAACCCCCTTTCTAATGGGTAAACCCCTCTGCTTATTCTTTTCCTTGTGTCTCTGTTCGTTTCCTCTAAATCCAGGGATTAGCATAGTCTTGAGTGAGTAACAGTCTGTGTCAATGTAGTGGAATTCCTATGGAATTTATGGTTCCTCCCATTGCTTCTTTCACCTCTCAGTATCTGGCTTTATCTACCAGCAGACCCACAGTTTGTAAAGACACCTCCATCTCATTCCTTTCAACCACAAAGCCACCTGTAAGGGGCCCAAAATCTCACAGGGCTCCCTAAACCAGACAGAGACAGTTACCCTTAACCCCACAGTGTCCCTAAGCCACACAAGACCAGCTGCGAGGGACCTTAAATTCCACAGGGCTCCCTAAAGCACATGCACACCAGAAATAGGCCCCTAAACCCTACATGCAAGAGACCTTAACTCCACAGGGCTCTCTAAAGCAGACAGAACCTGCTGCAACAGGCCCTGACCCCCACAGCGTCGGCCGGACACGGTCCCCGCGCCCCTCAGCGCCGGCTGCAACAATCTCAGGCNTGCTGCAACAGGCCCTGACCCCCACAGCGTCGGCCGGACACGGTCCCCGCGCCCCTCAGCGCCGGCTGCAACAATCCCAGGCCCCGCGCCCGCCCCTGGCGCGGGAAGAGGCGAGCGGCGGCACCGGCGCCTTCCGGGGCGGAGCCGGCGCGGGCTGCGGCCGAGCGGAGCCGAGTGGGACTATGATGGCGCAGCGGGCGCTCCCCAACCCCTACGCGGACTACGACAAGTCCTTGGCCACCGGCTACTTCGACGCGGCCGGGCGGGTGAGCGGGGCTGGGGTGAGGCGGCTGTGGGGAGCTGCCCCGGGCGTGTAGAGCAGAGACCCGTCTGGTTACAAACGCTGTTCTCCGGCTGTGCCCGGTGTACCGATGCCTACCCGCCTGCTGGCGTAGCCTTCACGTTTGGTGGGTTTTCTCTCCACAGCTGACCCCCGAATTCACGCAGCGGCTGAATAACAAAATCAGGGAGCTGCTGCAGCAGATGGAGAGGGGCCTCAAGTCCGCCGACCCGCATGACTGCACCGCGTACACTGGCTGGACAGGTAGGGTCGGATACCATGGAGCAGGAGCTCCCTGGAGCAGACTTCTCGATCAGGCCGTGGCAGACCGTGGGGGTTTGGCCATTGGAATGGTCACAGTAGATCCTGTCAAGAATGGCACTTCTTCTGCATGTTTTAGTGCATTAGAACAAGGGGATGTCTTTTTCAGGACTCCCCATTTTTGAAACGGGTTTCAAGCTGTAGAGGGAAGACCACAGTGTCATAGGGTAGGATTGTGTCTAGTCTTGGTTAATAGTGCTGAACTTATGCAACGGAGAAAGCCAGCACTTGCTTGAGAGTAGACATGGGAGCCTTCAAAGGGACAGGCTCCAAATCCAGCCACGGTGGGAATGATTGTAAAGACACCAGTGCTCCATCCAGTGCTCCATGAAGTAGGCAGGTGTACATGGTAGGTCATGTACCTGCAAGGAGTCCTTGCATCTGGCAGCAGTGAGCTAATGGCCTGAAATAATGTCCATCTTTTCTGTTCGGGCTGAATTTTATCTGATGACCTTGTCTGATTGGCAGATTGCTCCATTCCTGTTCCCCAGATAGTGCCACTCCACTTAGTGAGCGCTAGTTCTGCTCCAGTGCCTGTCGGAAGGAGCAGAAATGCTAATGTGAGTATAACAAAGTGTGGAAGCCTTCCTCACGCTAACTTGAGTGCAAAGCTTCCAGGAGCTTGTCTTTCTCCTATTCTGCATTTTCAACCTGGTTTTCCTTCCTTGGGAGTGTGCCCTGCCTTTGCCTCCCTGTTTCTACCCACTGGTGCCAGGGAGGACACACCTTTATCTGTGCCCCATCTTTAGCTGCTGCTGTGTGCTTTGTCGGCTCTCCTGCCTTCTGCGCTGTGCCAGGCCCTATGGAGAGACCCTAGGATAGTTGAAATTAATCTCATGCTTGCTGCAAGATTTTTTTGCTGCTGCTTCTTTTCTCTTGGCAGTACACTGCAATCTTAAATGGCAACTTTCTACACTACAGTCTGGGTGTGGCTGGCTTGTGTGTGGGTGCTGTGGAACTTAATGCCAACAGTTTGCTTGAGAGTGGTGTTCACTGTGTTGGTGTTAAACTAACGTTGCAGCTTGATGACAGCAGCGCTAGAAATGCCTGCTTCAAAATTTTAGTAAGGCAGACAGGCACTGAGAGCACTCAAGAGCAGTTCATAAGAAATGCTAGGATGCCAATATTAAATTCCAGCGTGGGAGATCACTGATTTCATCAGCTGCTGTCTTGGCAGCATTCTGCTCCTGCTGCCAGTGAATTTATACATTTCAGCTGAGTGCTGGCTAATTTCACCTTGGGAGACATGTTCATTTTTCCAGTCTGTGTGACCCTGCGCTGATCTCCCCTCTGATGAAAAGCACTGCATGGATAAAGGTGGTCTTCAGTCATGATTGCAGAGTCTGCCCCTGGCCAGAAAAGTCAGGAGACAAAGCAGGAGGATAGTTGATGTTAGGAGTATTCTCAAAGTCTTTGGGGAGAAGGAAAACACCTTTCCCCAGAGGCCATGCTCACTTTCTTAAGGTGGTCCTAAGGTACTTCATGTTGGAAAGTGACTGCAGTTATGAAACAGTAGTTGAGAACTCTGAAAGGATTTCAGCTTGTTTTCATTTGGAAGGGAGTTTCTCAATAGGGATTCTTCTCTTTTCCTCCCAGAGATCATTCCACAGCCTTCTTGCCTTGGCTAATAGGAAAAATCCATGGACAGATTTCCTGGAGGTCACAGCCAGCATGGTGAAGTTTATATGTTACACTCTAACTTTGTCACCCTACCTTCTTTTCCAATCCTAGCTATATTAATTTATTCAGAGATGGCTGCCAGAGACAAAATTAATTGGGCCAAGACAGCAGCTTTTTCCTGTGATTGCTTGCGTAGGAAAGGCTTGTTGAGTATCTCCTCATGTAAATCATTGCCCAGCAGTCTGAAATCAACCCTCACTCTTGTGGCCACTAATAAGAGAGATTTGAAATATGGCTCTCTTGGCACAAACTCTGCATGAAATGTAACATACTTGAGTGTACTACAATACACTCAGTAATAATGCAGCATATGCTGGCATTTTACTTTGGGGCTCGTTTCTTTCCCAACACACTTGACAGAGCCCTGTTCCCCCAGCGTGTGCTTCTGCCAGGGAAGCCATGGCTTCTTGGCACCTGAAGTTGGAGCAGAGGGAGGGACGGACTTAGATTTTCAGCTCAGAGGCAGTGAAAACACACTTTGGATCAAGATTACCCAGTGTATGGCTGAGTGCCCTCAAAACATATTTGAATCAGCTTGTTACGTTGTCATTCAGTTCCCCACAGAGATCAGGGCCCCCCATAGGCAGCACTTGGTACGTGCCTGGGTACCGACCAGCCTCAGCTGTTGTGTTCTTCTTTGCCTTTTCATCAGTTTAGCAAGACTGCTGGAAGAGTTTTTTTCCTAATCTGTTTCACTGGTATTGTTGCCTTTTCCTGGTCTTAAAATTGAGAGCCAGACACGGTTAAAGGGAAAGGGGTTTTTACCTCGGTATTTATTTAGGATCCTTGGTGCACCACACCGTCCGAGTGGAGTGTGCCAAAGTGCACCCCGGGATGCACACCCCGGGATGCCCCCAGCGGAATGCGCACCCCCAACAGATCGTGTGTACAACTTTATAGGCCTTGCAAATGAGCACATCTATCACAGATTCCCCAGTGAGAGACTCGAATGAATCCCCCATTCTGAGGAGTCTCCCCCCTGCATGGGCCTGTCTCAGTTTACAGAATGTGTTCTAGAGAGGACCTTGGTGTCTGGGGCTCTCTGTCCCTTAGAAGTGAGGTTTCCAGGATGTTTGGTCTCCTGGCTAATGGGACATGGGGTATCAGACTTAGGGAATTACAAGTATGTGGGCTAAAAGCACTAAGGATATCTAAAAGCCATATAAAGGGGTATATAAAAAGGCAAAAAATCATCGTGGCATCAGTATTACAGTGTTGGCTGAGGGAAGCTAAACTGCTCTAAGCTAATTCTGAGTCAGAAGCAGTTCAGATCCTGGTAGAAGCACAGCAGCCTCATCCATTTTCAAACAGATTAGCATGAGGATGCTGAGGAGTACGTACATGCTTGTTGGTGTTTGTGATAATGCAAAAGTCCTTGTTCCAAAGACTGTCTTGACTAGGAGCATAGATGATGGAAAGGCAATGGAAGGAAATTCACTCCTGTCACCAGCTGACTGCAGAAGCCAGGATGCTCCTGAGTCCAGTGCCTACTGGACTGTTGCATCCTTCCAAGGTGATGAGGTATGTAAGACAGAGATTCACCTTTCTCCACACTATGGTAGTGCATTTGGAATTTGTTTCCCATGCAAGCATTCCCTTCTCAGGCAATGTCTTAGTCATGGCTTTCAGCACTGGAGTGCCTCTGAAACAGCCCAGTGAGTCCAGCTCGCCTGCCCCATCCACAGCTTTTGCCTGGGTCCATTAACAAGTAGGGGCAAGGAGCAGGGCTCAGTTGTCCTTTGAAAGGAAAGCTATGTAAGAATGAAACTATGACTGAACCAGTTCAGGAAAACTTCTGGAAAAACACTTTTCATTCACTTTCATGCACTTCATTGTTCATTTTAACCTCAGAACCCAGAGAACTCGTGTCCCTTTTGGTTCTGTTCAGAAAAATGGGAATCCTCAGATAATCCCTACAGAACAAGAGAAAGTGAGGCTGCATTTGCTGAGCGGTAATAGAGTGCCTTGTGTCACTCACATAAACCACATTCGTGCCAAATGCTTGGTGGGTAGTTCTTGAGAAATTTTTGTTCTTGGTGATAGTGTTTGACTGGACAAGGCCCAGAGCAATGGCATGTAAATTTGAGGTTGACCTTCCTTTCAGAGTGTTGGAGCAGATCACCACTGATCCCTGCTAACCTAACCTGTTGTAGGATTTTGTGATGGGGTAAAAAGTTTTACAGCAGAAGCTTTGTTACCCAGGTTTTAAGGCAGGATAAATGCTTAGGCATCCTGAGTAATGTCCAGTGTCCCACAGTGCACTAGGAAGATAAGCTGCAAACTGGCTCCCCAACCAGTTCTGAACATGGACTTCCAGAGATGTCTCACTGTTGCATGCAGTATGGCTTTGGCATGCATTTAGGAGTGCAAGGTAACATCCCATGTGTCTGCACCAGGAAAGATGCTGATTATCCTTTGAGCTGGGCAATAAAGCTGGGCCATTCGTGCTCTTTTACCCCATGCCTGACTTAATAAAATGACATCAGCTGTCTCACTAGAAACCATCAGGCTTCATCATTGCAGAGATAGGTTTCTGCTTCTTCCCTTTGTGTTTGGCATCCTGCTTTGAGGCTGCTGGCTGGCTTACTGCCCTGGGTCAATGCAAGATCTCTGAGATCTTTATGACTCTAGATGGTCAGTTTGGAACAAAATATCCTCTTGCAGCAACCTCCTGTCCTTGGTAGAAGAAGCACAGCTCAGCTCCTGAGGCAAGGAGGCATGTTCAGAACAGTCTAATGGTGTAATTTGCTTGCAAAGCGAACTGCTGGGAATCCAACAAAAGAGCAAGTCTAAACTTGCAGAGAAGTTGAGGCACAGCTTCTCTTCGATCAACACAGTGGTTATATGGATGAGATTCTCTTTCTGCCTACTGCAGATCTTTCACTCACAAGCAAGACCTTTCCTGGTATTTCCACGGTGCCTGCTCTGTTAAAAGCAATGGTTGCTGAAGTCAGGGCATCAGCACAAGCCTGCTGGTGCAAACAATTCCATTTCTACTATGTACAGCACATAGTCCTCTGCCCTACTCAAAAGATAATTCTAATGCAAAGTAGCCTTCTGCACCTACCATACAGGAAGGTGAGAGGAGAGAGGTGCTGTTTACTGTCTTTCTGAAGGTGTTGACTAAGTAGGCTTTGTGAGACATGCAGAATTGACTTTTGCCTCCTGATTTCCTGCAGTGAGCAAGCATCTTGGGCACCGACACTTTCTGCATGCTTGAGGTAACTGTTTCAGTCATCAGAACCCTGTTGGTCTGTCAGTAGCACATGTTCAATGCAGCCCTGCACTATCAAGGACTCTCTGATGCATTCCCCATCTCATTTGGCTCTGCAGCAGGGGCAAGAAGCAAAAAACACGGATGTCTGAGAAACTACAGGGAAGAAGATCCAGTAGTAAACAAAGCAACAGAACAAAGCCCAGACATCTTTGGGAGTAGCTGGCTACAGACAGCCACTGTATAGAAGTTCTGCTGGAAACAATCAGAGGTCACAAAAATAGGTCACATTTCCAACTGGGACACTGAACACAGACATCCAGAGCACATAGAAATGGAGCAGATCCACAGCCTACCCAGCTCCATGTGTCTGGTGATGCCATGTTTGTATACCACTTACAGCATGCCAAACAAAACACTCAGTCAGTCAGCAAATCCTCCCTGGTCAGTTGGAGTGAGGAGGATATTGGAGAGGGAGTGAGGCAGAGCTGTGGAAGAGCTGCTGCAGAGCAACATTATCTTAACTGAACCAAGGTCACAAGGTGGATACTCTTGTCTCTAACCTGCACTGCCTCTGAAATACTCTGCCTGCATCTTGGCACACAGGTTAATACAGGATATCCCCACCCAGGTGACTGCGTTTTGTATCCCTCTACATACACCTGTCAACATTGCCTCTTCGTGCTTGTGCCTGCCCTCCTCTGCTGCCTTCCCCACTCTGGGGCTCACAAGTGGCAACAGAGTGAGCAGCAAGCTGAAGGCAGCACTGCTTGCACCCTTCTGATCAGTTTGGGAGTAGGAATTCCTTGAGGAATGAATTAAGAAAACTGGCTTTACATGCAGTTTATAAGACCTTTGGGTTTTAAATAAAAAGGAAAAATTAATGATTGGGGAAAGCAACTTCATCCTTTAGTACAGGTCAGTGGTTTTTTGGAATCTTTCCAAAGATGCTTGGGCCTGGGAGGAATGGGGGTGAGAAATGTTTTAAAAGAGGAGTGGCAAAGAAATCAGAGGAAAACAATGCTGAGATTTACTTTGTAAGAATCCAGTCCTAGCAGTGGTCTTGGCAGGGTAGTTACGTGCATAATTAGGGTGGTGTGATGGCAGTGGGAATAGAAACTACTTACAAAGCTAAAAGTTGTATATTGAAGCGGATAAGTCAAGAGTGCAAGTTGTGCTCAGACAGCTATCAGGCTAATAAGAGTCTAGAAGATGTGCTAGGTACTAAATAAATCAAGGAGAGTCACTTGACATTTTCTAGCTGGAAAAGGAGGGTTCCCCTTTAAAGAAGGGCTTCATATCCACATCCTTATAGACTTGAGTGATGGCACTGTACAGCTGAGCTCTCTCTAGAACTCTTAGCACTGAATTGCTTAGAGAGAGGACAAGGTTATTAGCTTCAGCAGGAAATGGAAATTTTATACATAATGTACATGTGGAATTGAATTGTCTGTAGCATGAAGCTTTGGCAATTACCCATGCAAAATGAGAAAATTATCTAAGTTTGAAATTGTCCTCAGTATCTTGGAAGGTAATTTTGCAGCACGCTTGCCCCCTTGACCTTAACACATCAGAATCTGCAGAGATTGGCTCTATTAATTTAGGCTTAATGCAGGACCTGAGTATTCTTAGAAATGGTTATTGGTAAGGGGAGAAATAAGCTCTTCTCAAAGTGATGTAGGCCAGTAGCTTTCTTAAATGCAGGTTTGAGGATGGCTCCCAGATCAGAAGGATGGTTCAAGTGTGGCAGACCTCTCAGGCACAGACTTATTGAGGACTCCTCAGTTACCTACTAGAAGTTTCAAGAGCTGAGTGAAGACAAGGCAGACAGAGGCAAAGGACAGCAATTGATGTGACTGCTCAGTAGCAGAATTGTTTTTGTAGCTGGCCAGTCCATTGGAAACCTCTAGTGAGGACCATGCAGCCTTTTCTAGTATTCCAGGCAGCTGTTTGTGTTTCAGACAAGGGTTGATCTCATGAGTGATGTGCTGCAGAGGAGAATTGGGCAGTCCCTTTTTTCATTTTTCTGGGATGCACCAGTCTTCGCTATAGGGCTTGGGACTTGCTCAACATCAGGAGATGATGTCCAGGGAACTGTAACAACCTTGACAGTGCTTCCCAGTGGAAAGGAATTAAAAAAGAATAATAGAAGGAAATAAAGAAAGAGTCAAGTAGGATGTCTGGATGTCTTAAGGGTGCTGTTTCTCAGTGCTGATGGCATGTCACTTTTTTTAAAATCCAGTCCAAGCTAAGTGACCCAACCCTTTTCCCCCTAAGCATGGGGGAAAATTAGAGAGGGTGACAACTCAGTTCTGCTCTGTCACAAGTACCCTCTGCCTGAAGATGATTTTTTTTTTCCCCTTCACTGTTCAGCAAAAGTCACAGGTACAGTGTATGCATTTAGATGGGTTTGTCTAGGTCTCATCTTTTTCTCCTTGCTACTAAAATTGTATATAATTGTATATAAAATTTTATGCAATTCTATGCTGTTCTCCAGGCCTTCCTGGGTCAGACCCTGCTGTCTTGACCTGCCATCCACTCACAAGCAGCATCAAGAGATGGCAGAGCAGGGAAGGACGCTGTGGGTTATGTCCCTGGATGTGCCTGAGAAGCCTGTCTGTAAGGCTTATGCCCTAGATGAAGGCCAGGCCAAACTTCTAGGTTCATTGAAGTAACAGAGCAAACCTTTCTAGTGGATGCAATCCTTATATTCCTTCTGCAGGCATTGCTTTGCTGTATTTGCACCTGTATGATGTGTATGGAGACCCAGCCTACCTTCAGGTGGCCCATGAGTACGTGAAGAAGAGCCTGAGATGCATGACCAGGCGATCCATCACTTTCCTATGTGGTGATGCCGGGCCCCTGGCAGTGGCTGCTGTCGTCTACCACAAGCTGCAGAACCATAAGCAGGCAGAAGACTTCATCATCCGGTAAAATACTTGGTTGTGTCTTTGACCTGACCTTCCTCTTGCTCATAGAACTGGTCTGGGCTTGTATGAGGCACTCTCTGACAAAAGTGAACACATTTTGTTGCAGTCTTGTGTGAGAAATAATCCAGTAGCTTAGCAAGGCAGCAAAAACTTTTCCTGCCCTGTAAAAGAGGTGGTTTAAGGACAAACACATTTGCATGGCAGCCTGCAGGCTGGGGAGCAAGGATATTGTTCAGCTGGTATTGCCATCTTAAAAATAATTCTGATAAACACAGGAAGAAAAAAGTGCCAGAATTAAAAACAAAACCAAAAAATCCAGAAGGTGGGGTTTGGTGTTTTTTGAGAACATTTTAATTTAGCTTTACAATCATTTTGATGAAAAGGAAAAATGTGGTAAGATTATTAGATTTAATTTTGGCACTTGCTTCCACTTGCTCTTTATTAGTTGTCTTTGACTTAAACCTAAGATTGACAGCATCCCTTTCAACTGCAGAATGCAGCTGGTTATGATTCATTTATTTCTATTTCCTGCCTTTCCTTGACTGTTTTCACATGTATTTTTGTTCGGTACTTAAGACAAGAAAAGGACAAACAAGCAGTCCTAGATCAGCATGTGGCAGAGGAAGGAAAACAGTTAAGGAGATGCAGTTGCAAGCTTCTCTCAGTTAAGGGAGAGGGGTTTTAAGAAGGTGAGAAACAGCCCTGTAGAGAGTTTCCATTCATACGTGATCAGCACAAAGAAAGACAAAACCCCTGGCACTTCAGAACACTGACTGCCCTTAAACTGCCATTAGCAAGAGATGCATAATAGCAATTTAAAAAAGCCACAGGTGGGAATCAGAGGTGTCTGTACGGTTTGGACACCAGGTTCTCACTCCCTTAACTGAGAATAGCTTCTGGTTTATGTGGATACAATCAGTCTGAGGACAGAACTCTCTTCTTTATTCTGGTAATAATCTGTGGGTTAGATTTTGCTTTGACAGAGTGGCAAATCTCACTATGATTAACATATTTGCTAACAAGAAGGGAACTAATCTGTCAAACAGTACTGGTCAGTTGTGCTCAATGCATAAGTCCCAGGTTGTAAAAACAATCCTTAATTCATGTTTTCTTGCTGAAGTCTCCCCTCCCCATATCTCTCTTGTTCTGCCTATGGTTTGGTGGCAGAATGGAATCTCGTGATTAATTTTACACTGCCATCTAATGGTTTAATAAAGGCAGAACGTTGGAACTTGGTTTCTTCATACATCTGCAAGGAGGAAAACAGAAAAATGTGGCTTTCTCAAATGAATAGTTATACTGTCCTTACTCTGCCACCAATTCCCAGAGCAGTTAGCCTGACTGTTCTCCTTTAAAATAGAGTATTTCTTTGAGAAGTAGCTCCCTTAATCAAAACTCTTAAATGGTTTTTGAGTATGCTGTTTAGTTACAGAACAGTTGCTAAGCTGTGAAGAGCAAGTGCATAGAAAGAGAGCACTTCTATCAGAACTGCGGAGAAGGGCCTCTCTGCACTTTGTCCTCTGTCTTTTAAAGCACCTCATCTTTACAGAGCCAGTGGAGAGAATCCATCAGCCAGATTTTACCTGCAGTGGAAGAGACAGAAGCTTGCTTTTTCCTAAATGAATTCATGACCAAAAAATGTGGTTTTATGCTCTAGAAAGACTAATGTTTCAGGGCAGCCTATTTTCCAAGAGCCTGTGAAAATCTGAGCCATGTTCTAGGGGCTCTCTTTTTCCTGTCACCTCCCACCAATTCAGAAGGTCAAAGCTTTGCTTTCAGAGCCAATGGTGTACAAAAATCCCATTTTGCTCTACAGCTGCCTTGATTTCCCCCTGTCCAGAAACTGCCAATTGTTGACAGTTGAGATAATAGGCTGATAACATGAATAGGAGTGGCTCTTCCTTTCAGAGACCTCGATTTACCCCATACTCCTGAGAAATGCATTCTGCGTGCGATCAGTCCAGCAGCATCCCAGGCATCTCTTTTTGAATGCGTGACCACATTTCAAAAACAGCAGAAAGTACTGGCAGGCTTCCTCCCCTGATGATTCTGCTTGAAAAGCAGTGAGAGGTAAAGCAGTAATGCACAAAGAACAAGAACAGTAGCTCCAGTTGCTCCACATTTCCCCATGAAAAGAAGATATCACATCCAGAGCTGAGAAAATCCCTACCGCTGGTATTACAATTCATGCATCCATCCATTCCTTCTATTTCACGTGACATTTCCGGACATCTCAGAGATGAACAACATCACCAGCCAGCTTCTCTTCTGACCAGGCTGCTGCTAGGCAGAGTCTATGTGTCCAGACACTTCCTTGGAAGCCCTCTTCATCTGCCTTCCTTGGCCTTGGAGGCAGGCGCTATGAGGAAGCAGCAGGCCTTTCCTTTTAATTCCCGCAGCTGAGAAAAGAACCCATGCCTTGGGTGTAAAGTCTGCCTCTTGGGTTTGATCTGTGAGAAAGAAACCTCCCCCATGGAGCAGTCCACATGTCAAGTGGTACAAGAGCCAATTCACCCTGAGACACTGCTCCCTCCTTTCTCCTTCAACATCCCTGCTCACGTTGAGTCCAGTGCTAAGGGAAAGTTTTCTGCCATGAGAAGTCACAGCCCAGCATCTTCTCTACTTGAGACATTTGGTTGCTTCTCTGCTTTGCAACACATTGTTGAAAAGTCCCTGGAGCCCAGGGAACAAAGGCTGCCAAGGCACTTTTTCTGTTCTTCACGCTGCTGTTGCAGGGAAGCCCAGCAAACAAAGAGCTTTTCCTGGCTGGTTTCACAGCAGGAAGCAGTCAGGGAACAGCCTTAAAGCCACTTCTGCTGGTATTTTAAAAGCGATGGCACTTTTCAGATTGCTGTCTTAGAGGTGAAAAGAAAAATAAAGCCAAATCCAGTCACACTGCTACCTGCTGCTCTGACAGGGAAGGACATCGAGTCTTTCTGGAAGTGTGATAAGAGGTAAAACAAAGGAAAAATTGCATCAAGAGTGAATTGGGCTACAAAGTAGCACCAGTGTGAAGCGCTGACAGTCTCTGTTAGCACTACAGGAATATCACCAGCTTTGCAATATCATAATAGAAAAGTGGGAAAGAAAATACTTGACTGCAGCAGACCTCACTCTGCGCTTGTGGGCTAAAGCCTGGTGCCAGCCAAGCTGTCCTCAGACAGCCACAGCACTCCTACTTTGCTAAGCTGTCCTCACTGCTGCTCAGTTCTCCCTAGAGAACATTCCTTCCATGTGCCATGGCAGCTTGATGTTAACGTGTGTAGCTCCACCTCTTACTTAGATTTTTAGCTCATGGAGACACCTCTTTCTCACCTGACAGCATAGCCCCAGGCTATTTGCAGGCATGAAGAGGAAGGGGCTTTTTTATCAGGACTTATGAGCATAATGGGTGAGATTTTTCCACATTCCATTAGTACTAGTTTGACTTTCTACCATTCCTTAAGCAGCCAAATTAAAAGGATAGCCATTTAATTTGAAAGTAGTGATTTTTGGCAGAGTGTCTGCCTTGCCAACCGCATCACAAGGAGATAATGGTAGGCAGCCTTTCCTGAGCAGTCAGCAGCTTTATGCTGACCAGCTTTCCCCTTCAAGTAGCTTTCCAGGCTGGTGCTCTAAAACCCAAGCACATAGTATGAGTGCATTGTGAACAGCTGAACAGACTGAAGCAATCAGCCAAACAAAAGGCAGAGAGGAAGGGGTGATTCTGCACCTTGTGTAGCTGGAAGGCTGAGAGCCAGAGCCCAGCCCAACAACTCCCAGGGCACAGACAGCATGAAGGAATGAACAATGGTTTTGAGCTCCAGTCTTAGTGCTTGTTTACATGGCTTTGAGTGTCCTCTCATCTCCCTCGTGAATTTTTCATCGTAGTTTGCTCCACCTACACAAGGCTGACCCACGAGTACCAGATGAACTGCTCTACGGGCGCATGGGCTATCTCTCTGCACTGATATTTGTGAACAAGCACTTTGGAGAGGAAAAGATCCCTCAAAGTCACATTCAGCAGGTACCGTGCCTTTTGTTGCTTTGTTATCTGTCTCTTCCCATGCAACTCACCTTTGGGCAGGTAAAAATCAATGCTAGATGTGAAGAACTCTGGCAATAAGGGAGAATTCATGGAGAAACCTGCTCTTCTTCCAAAGGGACAAAGCACCGCATGTCCCCCACTTACCATATAAATCCATAGGCAGTACTGGACTGGCATACATTTCATTCCACCCTCTGCTTGGGCAGAAAACCAAATCTCGTTCTGTGTCAGAATACTCACTGTGCTGTGTCCAAGACAGCCAACATTTCCCTCACCCACGTTTTTTCCCATTGACAGGTCTGCGAAGCAGTTGTAGCCTCAGGAGAGAGCTTAGCCAAAAAGAGGAACTTCACAGCAAAGAGCCCACTGATGTATGAGTGGTACCAGGAGTACTATGTAGGAGCAGCCCATGGTTTGGCTGGGATTTACTACTATCTCATGCAGGTAAGAGGCATGAGGGGAGAGGCCCTTAGCAGCTGTTTCACATTTCTTTGAACAAGGAACAGCATTTGAATTGGCTCTTGGTAGTGTCATACTGGGAAAGATACCTTGTCTGATGGGCTTACCCATGTGTTTATCATGCATTTCCAATTGTAAAGGTTTTCTTCAAATCCAAGATTGAATCTCCCACCTTGGAGATCTGTGGAGAAACGTGACCTGCATTAACCAGCTGTGCCACGTAATGGAGGCCTGTAGCTCAGCTGGGTCTGAGTTTCCCCCTCATGTATAAAATATTCACATTTGTTAGTATCTGCTGGCTCCCTGCATTTTCTGAGGTGGTTAATTGGAGCAGTGTCAGTTCATTAGAGTGAGAATCTCTGAGAGAAAAGCATGGTGAAAGAAATTTGGCTTATAGTAGGAAAGTGGGAAATGCCTTTGTATCCAAACCAGAACCTGTTTCTAAATGTGAAGGAGGTGGGAGTTTGATAAAGGAACTGAGTTCTGTAGTGCCTGAAGCAGAGCAAGGCAAGAGGCTGGGAGATGCAGTACTACCCCTTTGCTTTGATGATTTCTCACTATTTTGCACAACTCACTGGAGCTCTGTCTATATTCCCTATTCTGGCTCTGAAAAAAATGAGGGTGATAATTCCCCTATGTGGGTCCCTTTGTGCATATATTTACAGTGCTTAAGCACTTAGAAGAATAACAGCAATAAATAGCATTGAATTTTTAAAGCATTAAGAGCACCCATGAGCAATGCAAATTATTTTGGTCTGGAAATAGTCTATAATCTTTTATTAGACATAACTCTCAGAGCAGGTGGAAAAGGAAGCCACCAGGTTTCAAGTATTTGAGCTTTCCTTCAGGACTGACAAAGTTAAAGCCCATATTCAGGATCAGTAGAAGTCCTGTGAATATAACTCTCTCCTGTGGCTCAGAGAGGAAGGGGTGGTTGGTGGTTTTTCAGTAGAAGATTTGGCAAGAGGAGGATGCAAGGTGGTTATTGCCCAGGAGCCCAGAATAGCTAGCTAGGAGCAGGGGAGACAGCAATGTGCTGTGAGCCCAAGTTTGTACCAAGTCCCTGAGCTTGTTCCCAAGTGGCTATTTTAAATAATTTTAAGTGTAAGTCTCACATAAAATACTGCATGGGCTTTATGCTTCTCTGCTATATGAAGTACCAGGAGCCTGGATCAGCCAAGCATGATGCACAAAAAGCCTTGGGAGAAGCAAGTGAAATATGGAGAGGAGAACATCTTTTATCTCTAATGGTTTTACAGCACAACTATTGATTTTTAGTTTTCCACTTACCAACCTGGGAACAATGTGATCCTTAGATGAGAGTTCTTATTGCAGTCTGCCATGGGACATTAGAACTGCACGGATTTCATGCGGGGCAGTGTCATTGCCCCACATGAAGAGGACACTGAAGCCACTCCCTTGCTTCCATCTGAGGTCAGCAGTGAAGTCAGCCTCTTGAAATTACCCAGCAACATCTGTGAAGATACAGAATTGCAGCCTGCCAGCTGGGCTGGCCCAGCAGCTCAGGGCTGAGATGCTCTAGGTGGTAGGAATCATCCTTAATACTGATTTTAGACAGTTATGTCTTTACTTCAGATCTGGGTACCTGAAGCTATTCCTGCTCATCTTTAGGAAAAGCAGCAGCAAGCTCTCTTGCTTAGAGGACCAGGTGACATGCTAGAGACAGTTTTTGTTTCTGGAATGCAAGGGTAGGACTGAAAGTAAGTCCCTGCCAAAAGGCAGAGCAGCTAGGGGCTGAGTGGGTAATTGTGAAGTGTGAAAGACCAAATCAAAGAAATTAATTTACAGGGAGCAAGAGGGAATGTAGCCATAGTTGACTTTGTTTCCACCTGGACCTTGGGTCTCTTAGGGACAGAGAGTGGTAATTCTCCCTGATTTAAATGTTTTCTCTCTCTTAGCCTGGCCTTGGAGTGAGCCAAGTAAAGCTGCACAATACCGTCAAGCCCAGCGTGGACTATGTCTGCCAGCTCAAGTTTCCATCTGGGAATTACCCTCCATGTATCGGTGACACCAGAGACCTACTCGTCCACTGGTGCCATGGAGCACCAGGTGTAATCTACATGCTTGTCCAAGCGTACAAGGTACCAGAAACCTTGCAAAGACCCTTTAGAGACCCCTAAATGTGAAACTTCCTCTGGAGAAGATGCTGGGAGACCCCCCCTTGCCTGGAAGTAGGATTGCTCGTTACAGTGAAACCACCCCCCAGAAACCACTGACTGGTACAGAAATTAGTCTTTTAAAAAAATATTTCTGAAAATATCCATCAGTTTTGTGAGCTGCCCTTTTGCAGGTGATGGATGGTGACAACTAGTTCTGTGTGAAGTAATGGTCTTACATCTCCACTCATGGTATCAAAAATATCCTCTTTAAAAGAAAACAGCAAAGTCACTTCAGCAGGAGACCCAAGCCGCTGCATCCCACAGGGATGCTCTTTGTTTGGAGGACATTGCCTCAGCAAGGACGACTGTTTCTTGTCTCCACAGGTCTTTGGGGAGCAGCAGTACCTGAATGACGCCCTGCAGTGTGCAGAAGTGATCTGGCAGCACGGGTTACTGAAGAAAGGCTACGGGCTGTGCCATGGCACAGCTGGTAATGCTTATGGCTTCCTGGCACTGTACAACCTCACTCAGAACATGAAATACCTCTACAGGGCCTGCAAGGTAAGAGCTTGTGTGAGACAGTAGAGGGGATTATTCACTTCTGCCTTCTACATCACTGCCTTTGATTTTGAAACCCAGTTTCTAGTGGGGCAGACATGCATCTAGATCTGACCATCTACACCAGAGTAGTCCTTCATCAGTGCAGTCATTGTCTGACAGCCTGTACAGAAGGGATTTCCCTTAGAAGCCTTGCTCTGCAGGGGGTAACATGAGGACAAGGGATAGTATTTTCTTTTCAAGATTTGCCTTTAAACAAATTTGAACACTTTTTGTACCTCTTTTCTCAGTTTGCAGAGTGGTGTTTAAGCTATGGCCAACATGGGTGCCGGACTCCAGACACGCCATTCTCTCTCTTTGAAGGTAATCTCAGTCTCTAGCCTTGTGTTTTGCTCCTGGATCTAAGCTGGTCCAGCACCAAGGAAAACCGAATACATGCTCCACTGGAGTCTTTGCAAAACTCAGTGTAGAGGATGGAAAGGAAACTGTACTCACTGGGGTTTTTTTACCCTTTCCCAGAAGCAGTCTCCCTGTAGCACAGGCTAATGTCTTAGCTGGAGTATCTTGTCCTCTTAGGCCTCCCACACAGATTTTGCATACAGATCTCAAGGGGAATTCTTTCATAGCTAGAGGCCTCGTTTTGGTTAGTTGTAGCCTGCCTTCTCAGACAGTCTCTTTTCTGTACATTTTTAAGGATTGAAATCCTTCATGAGTGTTCCAGTTTGATTCTGAAGGTGAGGAACAAATGGGGCTGCTTTTATGGGCCTTGTTGGCTCCTATGGCACTTTGTGCCTCTTGCTAACAGCTCCCCCCAAGTCTGCCATCAGCGGGTATGGCTGAAGGAGCTAACCTAAATCTCCCCAAGCTGTTGCAGGCCAAGGGACAACAGCAGTTCCATCAGTGAGGACCTTGGGCAGCAGTGTCACAAGGACCAGAGTTTCACAAAGCTGCCCAGTGTTGAACCTGTGGATTGGTAAAGCAGAATGGAGGGAGCTGGAGTGGGGAAAAGACCCCACTGTGTTTTCCTACGTGCTTTTCAACATTTGACTAACTTCAAAATGCTTTTCCCCTTTGAAGTACCAAAGTTGCTTGGGAAACCTGGTGTCTTGGTTTGAAAGACAGGTGTCTGCCAAAAAAGGCAGGAGCCTCCCTTGGAATGGAAAATGTAGCCCCCTTCCCTCCAAATTACTATAATTTCGAAATTACGAGGCTTTCAGGCAAAGATATGAGAAATAGGAATAACAGTTCTTTACTGATATATGTCTATCCAGGCAAACAAAACACCAATGACTGTGTCAGTAACAACAAACAGAACCAGAACCCAGAGCCAGCCTCTCTCGGCTGTCGGGCCCTTTCCCCTTCGGTGCAGTTCTGCTCACCGCCGGCAGGGGCGCTGGCGGCTCCCGGCGGGCAGGATGGGTGCGATGGTTCCCCCGCGGCTGCAGGGGGCGCTGTGGCGCGGGCTCGGGGAGCACGTGGTAATGGCGGCCGGGCCAAGCCGGGAAGGGATGGAAGAAAGGCTCCACAAACCCCCAGGGGCAGCCGATCCCAGGCCCAGCAGGAGCCTCGGGAGCAGCAGGCTGGAACAGCAGGGATGAGCATGAAATCCCGGGTGGCAGACAAGAGGTATCAAACTCCGGAGCTGCAGCGGAAGATCTCAGCAGGCAGGGGTTGCGGAGCTGCAGTGCAGCAGAGGCTCGGAGCAGC
>VZTA01006609.1:74885-109050 GCA_013398855.1 Mohoua ochrocephala | reverse complement strand
TGGGGGTTTCTGAAAGAATAAGCAAACTCTTCCAAGACTGAGGATGCCACTCATCAAACATCCCCTTACTATCAACTGGAAACAGATACACCACCAAGCTCACTTTAGGACAAATGTATTTACATTCCTCCTACACTCCCTGTCTTTCCCAAACATTACAAAATATCACAACATACCAGCTGGGCTTCAGAGAGCTCCTTCCCAGCTCTGGAGTGAGGATCAGGGATGTTGCTACTGCAGAAGTGACTTTGCTTGGCTTGAGTGATGCTCTGCAAGCCTATAAAGGCTGCTGGCACTACTGCAAACATGGTATCTAGAGTCTGGGGATGAGCATTGCCCTTCACCCTTGTGCCACCCCACTGGCACAATTAACCTTTCAAAGCAGAGGATGAGCATGAAGATCTCTGCCTCCTGGGCAGGTGCAATGCACGGCTGCTCTGAGACCCAGAGAGGACCAGCATATCTCTGAATCCTGCAGGATTTTTCCGGTGTCAACATCAAACCCACTCCCTCAAAACTTGTTGGGGAAAAGCAGAACCAAACAATTCTCAATATAGCTGCTGATCCAAGACAGTCTGCTATTGCCTCACCCACAAAGCTTTGAATTTCCAAGTGTTCCCCAAGGCAGTCTTCACCCGTAGCATGGTGGTCCCTGCCACTTCTTTCTGCGGCAGACACTTCTGTTTTACCTCTCTCCCTACCTCAGTGACCCACTTGTTTCTGTCTCCATGCTGCCACTTTTGGGGAAGAAGGGTGGTAGCTTTTTTGGATCATTTCGCAAATCCAGTTTACAGCAGCAGAGCAAGGGGAAGGCAAAATGCAGTGTAAGGGGGAAGGCAAAACCAGCTTATCACAGGGAAACCTGAACCCTCCTTCAGCTCCCACGACTTCCAGGAGGAAGTCCAGGACCTCCCAAGAACAACCCTATTCCCAGTATTTGGACATTCTGAATGCTAAGAGTGCCAGCAGAAAGGAAAGGAGAGAATTAAGTTCTTTTTCATGTATGCCGCAACTTCAGAGGCACAAAAGCCATTTGGTTTTGCCACCCTCTTTTCTGGACAGGACAACTTGCAGCCACCCTTCACCCTCAGATGCCCTGCAACTCCTTCACTTTCCCCAGAGGGTGAAAGATGACAAATTTGGCCAAAAAAGTACAATAGATCCTCTAATGACTGGCCACCCTTGAAGCCTGCGTCAAGGAAGACAGACAGAAATGGAGAAGGCACAGAGGCAGCACTAAAACCAACTCATAAGCCTTAAGAAGGGAAAAAAGAACAGGACTGTGAGGAGCCATTTAACTCCATCTACTCATGGCTGGGGAATTTCTTGCTAGCAGGACACGTGTCAGGTAGCCCTTGTGAAAAGCTCATTTTGCAGCAGTTTGCAATTTGCTGCAGCATTTGCAGCGTTTGCAGGCGGTAATCGAATCCACTGGTAGTATTTTGCTTTCCATAAATCCCATTGGAGCCAGGCCCATAAATAGTTACACTGTAGTATAGAGCAGCATACAAGGGAAGAGCAAATGTTCCACGTAACGGCTGCTGGCCTTTATCAGACTGAGGAGTCGATCATATTTCCACCATTTTGCCAAGTTTTATTATAGATCCCCCTCTTTAAGGATACCCCTAAGTGATGAGGGGAAGACCACAGTGGTGCCAAACAGCTTCCTCACAGGGGACACACAAAGCACCCCTTAATTGCAGGGGTTTCCCCTATTCGCAGGAGACTTTTGGAACAGTTTTCTCTGTAAATGAGGTGTTCCACCTCCATCCTGACACTCCCAGTAGTGGACAGGAAGGGATTGATCAGATTTTTATGAGTGGCTGGAAAAATAAAGAGACACACCTCCAGAAAATGCTCCAAGAAAATCACCATAAAATACAAACTTTGGATGGAAGTATACCCTACATCCAGGGATACCCTTGTTGAGAATTCATAGCTCATTTATCACCATGGGAAAGAGGACAAACCCCACCTGGATGACAGCTACAGCAGGTGGCAGTTAAGTGACAGCCACACCCAGATACAGCACAGCAGTTCCCAGAATCGTGCTCACCATCCCATTAGACTGCAGTGCTTACTATTTGCAAGCCTGACAAATTCATCTGCAAGAAGCTGGGCTTCAGACCAGAAGTGGTAAGTTGCCAGTGGAAGCATTTGGGAACACCTGGTGGTTCATCATCACAGGGGATAAACTCCAAGGTGTTTATACCCCCCCACCAAAAGGCTGGGAAATATCCCATTCCAGCAGGGCTGACCCCATGCTTTACAAGCATATGGAGAAGACAGTCTGATGTAGGGATCCCAAATGAGTACACATAAATCTGGGGTTTGGGAGCACACAGACCCTTTTTAAAACAGAACAATCATCTTTCATCATATTTCCTTCTCTTTTATTATATTCGCAATGCCAGTAGGCCCAGTTCCCTGGTTTTCAGCAGCAGTAATCTCATTGACTTATTCCAATAATCAGTTATCCTTCCACTGAACAGTCTATGCGTTCAAGTGTGGAATTACTGCCTTGTAAACCCCAGGAGAGTTATGTCAGCACTTACTCCCTATACCCCAAATTTGGGACAGGTGGTGTCAGCAAGGGGGAAATAGACTTTCTCTGTAACATTAGAAATATGGTCTGACATCCTTTCCTTGATTTTCCTGCTTTAAATATGACAGGTATTTTACTGGAGGAGGGTCTGATTTGGGACTCTTCCCAGCTGCAATTTCCACAAAACCTATAAGGAAGGCAATCACCTTCCTACAAATTTCCCTCCTCCTTTCTAATTTTGCTGGAATTAGAGGGCGGGGGGGGGGGGAGGGGAAANNNNAGGTAAAAGATGTCACTGAGAGAATACAGAAATATGAACAAGCAAGGCAAATACTAGAGCCTCACCTTCTTAGGAAACCAGGCTGGGAAGAGCGAATCCCATTACTCAGAATATGGAGGTTGCAGTCAAAGTATTCAGTTAGAAAATGGATTAGATATACCTGAACCAAACTCTTTTAACGATCCACATGCAGCTTGGATCTTCCTTAGATAAATGACGGATAAATTCCCCAATGAATTGCACCATTTGGAAAAAAGAAAACCCTACTATATTACTAGCCTCAACACATTTTCAACTGTAAGCAGTTCATGCTGTGTCCATGCAGGGCTGAGTCCTTTAATAATTTCAGCTGATGGAAGTTTCACATGCCATCCTACCACCACTTGTGGTCTGAGGGGAAGGTCACCAAATCCCAGGATGGCTTGAGTTGGAAGGGACCTTAAAGCAGGGACAGGGCAGGGACACCTTCCACTAGATCAGGTTGCTCAAAAGCCCCATCCAGACACATCATTTCCAGATGTGCTCCCACTGTCTCTTCTGTCCAATCAGCTCAGGACAGTACCTCTTTTGAAGGCAGCTTTGAGAACTCCACTAGGAATTAGGAGAACGCTTCCGTTCACTTAGGGTGGCTGGAGGTTTAACTCACTAAAGGTTAGACTCAAGCTTATAACATCTCTACATAACACTGACAATTCCCTAAACATCATCATTTCATCAAAAGGAAAGAAGCTTAGAGAACAGGTCTGGAGGTGGTCTGAAAGGTGCCCAGATGAGACAGCCTTGCCGTGGACTCAGCAGACAAGTCTCCTTCCCCTGTCTGCAAATGAGCAGAAGAGCCAAGCTGAGGCTCTTTCCAACGAGTCATTTGGCTGCTTTCTGCTATGGTTTTCTCTCACTTCTTTTGCTCATTTTCCAGCATCTCTGATACAGTCTCTCATTATTTCTTGGTGTGGCACATCACAGAGGGACCCCAGTTAGAGCTTGAAATCTGAAGATGTTTCTTCTGCATTTGTGACACTGCTAAGAGTAACATTTTTACTGCACTTAGAAAATGCTCAAAAGCTACTGAGGAAGAAATCAGTACCTAAAACCCCAAATGCACAGATACAGAACAAAGCAATGCAAAATTAATGCTATGGCTCCAATATTATGCCCTTCTGAGTCTTGTGAAAGAGTGTCTGGGAAACGAAAAGTCTTCACAGAAGCGCTTCATTTCCCAGATGAAGAAAGATGTGAATCATTTCTTATCTGATTAATCCATTATCATCCTGCTCTGCCATTGATTATTCCCTGTACTTCAGAGTCAAGAAAGTACTACCATGGCAAGAAGATGAGCTCTGGCTGGATTCACAGTGATCAGGAAGAAGGCAGCATCCCACATCTCAGATAGCTGCCAGCCCTTTAGCCATTGCAGAACTCTCATCTCCTTGCCTCTGGCCAGGCCTGCCAGTTCAGCTAGAGGGGAAAAATTGGGCAGGAAACCTCACTGCTCCCAGCCAGCAATGCCCAGCCCTGAAAGCTTGCAGGAGATGTGCTGTGTGAAGGTAGGTCACAGGGAACTAGGCTGAGTATTTGTTTGGATGTCCTTTGCACACATGCAAGGCCATGCCGTATGAACCCAAGGAATGCACAGCCCACCAGCACAGAAACTGTCACTAGCTCCTTAAAAGGACCATGAAAGTCTGAGATGCTTTACTTAACTGCTGCAAAGGTCATTCGCCTTTGTGGAAACTGAGTTACAGTTAAGGGTACCACAAAGACTGGCCAAGACTCTCAGAGAGCTGTTAAAAACAGCAAGGATCTCTTGGCCATCTGTTCTACAGCAGGCCAAGCACCCCAAGAGCCCCATAGCTGTTGGGCACATTTTCTTCAGCTCCAGCTAAATCGCTGGACACAACCTTTAGATATGACACAGGGCGAGAAGCCTTTCATGGGCACAAATTTAGGGCTGGAAGAAAAGACAGTGCACAAAAATCCAACTGGCAGTTTGCAATGGCCATAGAAAAGTGAAAAGCACCATCCTTCAGCTGGGACTAAATGCATTAAGAAAAAAACCGAGGCATACTAGAAGACTTTTCAAACGCTGGAACAGGGAACTGGAAAACAAACTGAACTGTGATCTTCTTAAAGTGAAGTGGAAGTAATGAAATTCCCCATATCTTCGCTTTCCAGAGGGGTTGAGCATCTTCTTTTGTCTCATGGGATGGGGATTCAGGTCCCATGATCTGGCCACTGTGAAGACTTGAATTGCCCCCAAAACTCAGAATAGAAAAAGTTGTGCCAGACTTTTATTTAACTGTTCCCATCAATTCAACATCCCAGCATTTGCAGATGATACCATTTCAATGTATGGGGTACCAAAGCTCTGTGTTTACACATTTTCCTAGCTCTCCCTATGCCTTGAACCCACTTACCAGACTGCCTTGCTTGTATTTGTGTCTGCTTGTATCCTCCTCTTACCACTGTTTCCCATTACGATCTTTTCCTCCTTAGTTTAAATCCTAATCATGCAACACACAATGTACAGCATAATACATGTTCTTGTGGTTCCAGAGACATTATTAGAAACAGACTTAGCCATCACTTGCTCTTTAGAAATCCATCTGTAGTAACTGATTTTCAAAATTAAGTGAGTTGAGACACCTTGATTTGGAGGATCAAAAAAAAAAAAAATCCATGACAAGAGGCTGCAGGGTGGTTTGTTTTGTTTTTAAGAGGAGAGCGTGCACTTTCTGAAAACCCAAGACTAAGCCTCTCAAAATCACTTGTGACTGCTGAAACCCTTGTCCAAAAAATAATAATTACCATCCCCATTACTGAGCAAAGGCTGACAGGGAAAGCAGGTCTGTGTCAGAGGGAAAAGAAACCCTCAGTAGCTAAAGCTGCCAATAACACATTCTTCCTGGCAGATGTCATCTTCTCCCAGGAGCTGCCGCTGCCACTTTCTACTGGACTATTTCCTTCAGCTGTTTAATCCCTCGGCAGCAAACACACTGGTCCTCTCCTCCCAGCAGCAGACAGACCACAAGAGCAAGGGTTCACAACTGTGCTGTGTCTTCAGATTTCTCCTCCCTTTTGAAAGGACAGGACTGTGGGATGAGACAGACTTGTCAAGTTAATTAGGAATTGAGGAATGTCAGTTTTGAACTCTACTGTGAAGCAAGCAGCTCTGCTAAATTACATGCACTGAGAGTGGAGGCAAGGTGCTCTTTGGCATTCACCACCCTCAGACAGAGAAGCAAACATGCTACCCTGGATTATCAGCATACTTGTATTAAGTGTTAAAACCCACAGCAGACAGAGTTGATTATGGGTTTTTAATTACTGCTAAAATTATAAAAACACTAGACAAAATCTTTGTAGAAATTGCACATTTCAAAAGGATAGATAAAAATTCTGCCTCCATAATGGCAACAAAAGGGAACTGTGAGAAGGTTAAAAAACAGAAAAGAAAAATAAAAAAACAGAAAAGAAAAAGAAAAAAAGAGATGCAAAGAGAAAATGGCAGAGACTACAGTGATGCTCTGAAGAAACATAAGCTCCATCTAATTTTACAAGAGACTGAGAGTCTCAATTCCTTTCAGATCACAAAAACCACAAATGGGAGACAGATATCTCCAACAGCAGCAGGCACAAATGTGATATTCCAACTTCACACATCTCAGGCTGGTTATTATGACATTATTAAATGTAGAACAGCCCCCCACTCCAAGGTACCCTATAAAGGCTGTGCTAAACTGTCATTCAACTCAGGAAGAGGAAGAAGAAAGGCACTGGCAGGATGCTGCTAACATTACACTACTTCCCATCCTTTGGAAGACACATCCAGCAAGGGAAAGGTTAGATAGCCACAGCCACATTCCCAGATGTCTTGATTCTCACATCCCCCAATTATCACAATATGATTTTACTGTAATAAGAAACTGTCTTGGTTTGAAAGACAGGTGTCTGCCAAAAAAGGTAGGAGCCTCCCTTGGAATGGAAAATGTAGTCCCCTTCCCTCCAAATTACTATAATTTCGAAATTACAGGGCTTTCAGGCAAAGATATGAGAAATAGGAATAACAGTTCTTTACTGATATATGTCTATCCAGGCAAACAAAACACCAATGACTGTGTCAGTAACAACAAACAGAACCAGAACCCAGAGCCAGCCTCTCTCGGCTGTCGGGCCCTTTCCCCTTCGGTGCAGTTCCGCTCACCGCCGGCAGGGGCGCTGGCGGCTCCCGGCGGGCAGGATGGGTGCGATGGTTCCCCCGCGGCTGCAGGGGGCGCTGTGGCGCGGGCTCGGGGAGCACGCCGTAATGGCGGCCGGGCCGAGCCGGGAAGGGATGCAAGAAAGGCTCCACAAACCCCCAGGGGCAGCCGATCCCAGGCCCAGCAGGAGCCTCGGGAGCAGCAGGCTGGAACGGCAGGGATGAGCACGAAATCCCGGGTGGTAGATGAGATGTATCAAACTCCGGAGCTGCAGCGGGAGGTCTCGGCAGGCAGGGGTTGCGGAGCTGCAGTGCAGCGAAGGCTCGGAGCAGCGGCAGAGGAGCGGCAGGGNCGGCGGGGGCCGGGCAGCAGCGGCCGGCTCCCAGCGGGGCAGGGAGAGGCGGGCTGGGGATCCCGGGGTTTTCCCGATAGAAGGAAGGCAGCAGAAGGCAGAATCCTGCAGTGGTGACAACCTCCCCACAGCGACCGCAGCTCCTTTCCCCTCCAAATACCGAGAGAGCAGGAGCCCTAGGGGCTGCACCCAACCCCTTTTCCCAGTTCAAATCTCGAGGCATCTCTGCCCTACACGAGAAAACCCCAGGGAAAAGAGAGTAGCCATCAGGGCTACTCCCCCTGTGGCTGGGGTCTTTTGTCTCTCTTAAGTATCCAGTCGTTAGTGTCCCCTGGCAACACGTATTGGAAAAACTCCTTAAGAGAAAAAGGAAAACAAAAGGGGAACTCCTAAAACCCTAACAGAAACCTACACACTCATTGCAGGGAACAGCATTGAAACTAGGAGATGGTATCTTTTTAAAACTGCTATATAAATACTAAGTCCCCAAAAGCTTGCAATTTAAATCTAAGCCATCTCCTTTGTCCCTGCCAACTCACTTAAACACAATAAGAATTAATAAGGGGACTTCATCAGTCATTACCTGTACGTAACATTCACAAGGACAAACCAAAAATGAACACACACGAAATGATTTCACAACAGATTCTGAAGGAGATGCACTGGCTTGCGTTCACTGCAGCACAACTAGTTTAAAGAAGTCATGACATTGAGTTTTGTGTTAGACAACACTTGTGTGGCAGCATAACCTTTCAGGACCTG
The DNA here is from genome assembly GCA_013398855.1 of Mohoua ochrocephala. NCBI lineage: Eukaryota > Metazoa > Chordata > Aves > Passeriformes > Acanthizidae > Mohoua > Mohoua ochrocephala. The sequence continues at coordinate 100,915 of VZTA01006609.1, read as the reverse complement.
ATCTCCCAACTATTTTAGAGCCCCCAAAAGTACAGAAGTGAAGCTGCCTTCCACTGTACTTATCACTGTGACTTAAACTGTCTTTGCTATAAACAATCACCCAAATCAGCTTTGGCACTTAGGGTCCAGTTGCACTTACTGTTCCCACTTCCAGGATCCAATATTTCTCAAGCAGAAAGGTAGAAATAACCTTCTAAGCAAAGTGTTAAAAAGCCTGCACATACACTCAGAGCAACCTACAGCCAACTGTTGTAGTTCTATCAGCTTAATGGAGTTGCTTGGGATGATGAGTTTGGGGGAAAGTATTTGATAACAATAACAGGCATTTTTGAACTACCTTTGGGAGTAACAGTTTTCTAAAATATGTCATCAGCCTCTTGCTGGCAGCTCTGAAGCATCTCATATTGCAAACATCTGACTCTGACAGAAGTTTAACAAGCAGAAGAAAAGCTCTCAGGGCTAGCTATTCAAACAGAAGGGACTGAAATATAAGCCTTGCTTATATTGCACTCTAAGAGACCACTAAACACCTGATTACATGTGTCTTATATGAAATTGCAACTTTAGAGAAAATAATTGCAAGGGCTACAGGCGGAGGCATAGGCAGCTTGCACTGGCTGCCGAACTCCAGGCACAAACAAAGCTTTTGTATGGCGTTCAAGGTGTTCAGTCACTCTCTACAGCCAGAGACCCTTCCAGGGGGTCCTTCATCCCTTGTGTTTTGACATCTTGCCCAATCCCACAGGATTTCCACCTCCTGTATCCAGCAGCACCTTCTGCAAGAGTAACTGTGTATCTCCTAACAATCTCTGATCTCATAGGTCACACAAGAAGCAAAGTGACATTCTTGAGCATCACCATGTCACTTGCCTCCCTACAGCTAAATTAGGAGTGCAGCAGCAGCAGTCTATTTAGAGCCAGCATAGCTTCTTGACAGACCCTGAAGGAGAGACATTTCTTACATCTACATCACTGCTCCCCAAAAACCAGGCTTGCACTGAGGAGCAGCTTCAATGGGAAGATTTTGCAGTGCTTCACCAAGTTTGTTTTCACACACAGAGCAAACATACAAACATTAAGAGCACAGCACTGGTGGCCAGGCTCCACCACAGCTAGTTTTAAACAGCTTGGCTAGGTTTATCCATTGTATCGCTGGCTTCAGTGAGACTTTCCTGCCTCCTTGAAAAAAGGAAGTTCACTATGTGCTCTCTCACCTTGGACTGCAGCATGAGAGGTTGCTGTGTCTCCCCTCTCCCACTAAAAGCATTAAGGGACCCACATTGTCATCCTGTGACATTTCTAAAAGGAGGCTCTTTACCCCTGACTGGTTGGAGAAGTACAAGAAAACCCTGCCAGGCCCTGCCTGCAGCCTCCTTTGCCTGCTGGGTGGAAGACACCTCTCCAGCCGTGGGCTTGGCACTGGGAATGAACATCCTGCTGGGATAAGAGGATACAGTGCCACCAGAAAGCACCTGTTAATGGTACAGAAGAATATAAGTGCAGAGAGACCACTGAGTTGGGATGGCTGGGAGGCTGGACCAAGGGCACAGCATCAATTATAGAGGGATGCCACAGCTGGGAGTGCCACAGGGAACACTGCCACCAGACACAATAACCTCAAACTCCCAAACCTCCAGCCCAAACTGTCAGCTCCATCTTTCCATGTCAGTTCTCTGCATACAGACGCTTTTTACACGGGACGCTTAGAAACATTATCATAGTGATTCATGAGAAAAGAGGAGCTCATCAAATGCTTTATGTTCATTTGTGTCCTCTCAGACAACTGTGGCCCAGATATATTCTAGATATTTGTGGGGACTCTATCAGGGCTTAATAAGCCTTGACAATGCTACTTACATTCTTAAAACAGCTTTCTGAGATACGTATAATGCGATTGACCATATGATAATGTAGTTATGGCCACCTCTCTCCAAGACGATCATCTTTGTGGATATGATTCAAAATGCACAAATATTATCTGAAACCTACACAGGTTCACAAATCCAAAGTACTTACTGCTAAACATGGAAATAGCTGAAAAATTTTGGTTCCTACAGCTTCATTCTTGCTGGGCTGTCTCAAGGTTTGCATATGACTGAGCTACATACCACTTAAATTCTAACACAACAGCAAGAATCATGCAGGTAATTCGAAAACAGGGTGGTCCAGTGTATTAAACACATTTTGGAGTGTCTGGGCTTTTAGCAGTGTTTAAGCAAATGCAGACTGTGTGCTTAGCAAAGACAGGATTCCAGTGACAAGGACAGAGAACATATGATTTCAGAGAATGATGATCTCCAAGCTCCATGTCTTGAAAGCTATCCATACCTCATTGAGAAGTCTTACTAATGACTGAAGAGAAAAAGAGGTCTAGATTGTGATAGCATCAGATTTCCTAAAAACAGATATGACCTTTGAGTTTTGTTAGATTTCAAGCCCAGTTGATGTCTAACAGAAATCAGCAAAAGTTAAACCACATCACATTAAGCCTTTACTTCCTGGTCTGACTCAAGACCTGGAGCACTTCATGTCAAAAGTGAGAGGGAGAAGAAAAAAAGTGAAAGAAAAGAGGCTGATGCTGCATAAGTCATAATGAAACCTTCCAGGCAATGCAGGTATGTGGGGAGTCCGGGCCAGATACTGAGCTATCTTTCAATGCCCATTCCGAGCCTGAAGTCACTCCATCTCCTAGTAGATTAAAATGGGACCCAAGAAAGACAGATCATTCTAAATGGCCGTAATTTAAATCCTTTGCTGCATGCTCCAGGGAAAAGAGAGGAAGGAAAAGGCAAGGGAATCTCTGCAGCTCACATGCAGGCTGTGGAGCTCTGAAGACATAGGAATCCCAACTGCCCAAAGCAGCACCAAGGGGATTTTATCTTGCACAGTGTGAGAGAGCATGCAGAACTTAACATCTAGTGCCTAATGGTTATGCTTCAAAACTACACAGTACCCCACCAGGCCTGCCGGCTAGTGCTCTCCTTGGTACAGAGTCCTGCCTGGTGGGATTCAATGCACACATTCTGCCTCCATCACCCTCTGTTCATGCATACTGTTGTTACATTTAGCCAGGCACTTGCATTTCAGAGCCTGGTTGCTCAGTGATCTATAAACTGGTGCTCATGCCGAGGAAACCAAGGTGCCAAGAAAATGACTGGAAGCTTTACAGGACAGTGGAAAGCAAACTGCAAAGAGCACTTGGGTGACACTTTCTTCCACAGGGAATAATGGCATGAGGAAGGTGAGCTGCCCAAAGGTGAGGTTGAAGGCAGTCCCCAAGTCATCCGGGCAAGGCTAAGAAGGAGACACACATTCAGGAAGCTTCTCCCCCCTCAGGCAGCCCTCCTGGGGCAAGGCAGGGGCTGACTGAGACGCTTGCCAGCTCTCCGGGGAACGCCTTGTATGTGCTGCTGCCAGTTGCTGGGGGACGCTGACATCGTCTGGGACAGAATTAGAAAACCTTGAGCAGAAGGGCAGCGTGGCGCAAGTGCTAAGTCAGCCGTGTGCTATATGTGGCACACCAGTTGGTGCCTTCTTTCCCCTTCTTTAGATGCTCATTCCTTTGCCTGCTCCTTCAGCAAGGTTTGACTTCAGCCTACACTGCCCTGTGACTGCTACGTGCCCCTGGCTGCATTCAGGCTAGCAACACCTTACGCAGCACTTAAAGGAGCCAAGAGACAAATCTTCCCTCCAGCCAACAGAGCCCTTCATTTGTCCATGTAATCCAATCTTTGTGTCATTATATAAAGCTGTGTCCAGTGTTCACCCATCACTGCCCTATTTCCCACCACCTGTAAATCCCATGGGGCCACTCCTGACTGCTGGTAACACTCCTGCAGTCAGGTCCAGATCTCCTCCCATGCCGTACCCTGCTCCTAGACCACCTTCCTGACAGGGTCCTAAGACCAAGATCCATAAAACATGCTGACCAGGCAATTTTTTGGGCTTGACTCTCTTCTACACAAGTTTCTACAGCTCATCAGGATGTTCTGCAGCTCTGAGCATCTTGGATAGCAAAAGGCTTTGCTATTTTGTTGAAAGTGGCTTTCATGCTGTGAGCACTGAAAAGCCAAATTATTAGCAGATTAATTAGGCACTTTGTGGCACACAGCCAGCATCGCAGCTAAAGCTGAGACCTTAAAGTTTGCTGGAAGTGGATCCCTGGCTTCATACGTAGAGCCTGTGATGAAACACACAAGAATCAAACCAGACAAGCAGTCCCTCTCTCTCATGGCAAAAGTCACACATTGAAGAGAGCACAAGGAACTCCATCTTGGTGTGGAAAAATGCACCCAGTCTCTATCAGCTCAAGAACTGCTCTAGCAGAGTAAAATGGATTATATATTCTTTCCAAATCTGTTGTGAATTATGGTAAGTCATATATTCCTGATAACTGCCTAAATACCCAGTTCCTTCCTGGGTCTTATTAGGTTCTTGGCTTCAAACAGTCTTCCAAGGTGTACAATTAAACTGGTTTTGGAAAAAAACCATCATTTGTATGTTATTAGTTTTAAATTTCACTGAAATTCCCTTGTTTGTGTTCAGTAGGCTCCTCCATGAATGTCCTTGTATTTACATTAGAAAACGAGACCACTTCGTCCTTATGGGCCGAATAAAATATGCGTTTTTACCAGGGGACAGCTCCAGACCATTGCAAAATCTTTCTCTGAGATTGCTGCTTGCCAAATGGCACATGCACGCTTGTAATTTTTCCTGCTGACATTGCAGCCACCCAACCTTCAGAAGAGGAACACAGCAAATATTTAACAGCAACAGATGTCAGATAGGAGTTGATCACAGGAAAGAGAAAACACATTAGCTGAAATTGTAGTAAGTAAGTGTGCATGGGAGAGGAGAAAGTCTCCAGGAAAAGAGTGGAATATGCTGACTGTACTTAGCTGTTTGTAAACAGTCTATATTCTCACACCTTGCCTGAAAGCAAACTCCCATCAGAGCCTTCTGAGCAACCAACATTTCCCCTGATACTTGATCTAGTATCCTGCCATGAACTCACCAACAATTCCATTAAACAAATAGGAAGTTAATTGCATTTTCAGGGATTTTAGACAGCAAAAGGCAAAAGTCTCAAAGGGAGTTCATTATGAAACAGCGCAGAAGCAGCAGCACTCACCTTTTCTTCCAACAGCTCCAGAGGCTTGCACAGTCCCCTGAAATACAGGAGATCTTGTCTTCTACTTCATAGTATGGATTTAAACCATCAGCTCCCTCCTCCTGAAGAAGGGCCTGACTCCCTGGGCTACAGGAAGCCCCAAACAGACCTCTCCTTTTAAAACTGGACTAGAAAGACAGAGATCTCAGAGTAAACACACAGGGAGTGCAGCCCAACACAGGTATTCCATTCTGGTGCTGCAATTGATACCACGTCTCTGTGACTTTAGCCTGACAAAAGGAACATATTCCACTTCAGAAGTGTCAGAATGAATCACTTCAATGTTCTGGACGTAAAACACATTTCCCTTATGTTAGTTCAACTAAATCCAGCCCAAATGCATAGAAGTTTTGCATTGGCCAGAACCATATCCTCATCAATTAAACCAATAAAAACCAGGCAAGCCCCAAGCAAGCTGCCCCACGTGTCAGTGAGTAGCAGGGCTAACAGGATATGGCATCCAACCAACACCTTTCTCACTACTGAATTTTCTGGGCCCTTGGGAAACCTGAAGCTCCATCACTGTTCATTCCCCTCAACATGAATTCTTTTGCAGGAGAGAAGCATCCGCGCAGTGCCCAGGAGCTGTGCACCCAACAAGGAAGATGCCTATGAATTCTCATTCCCAGCTGCTGCTGCTTTCCCTTGGACATGTTGGATCTCAACAAGTCCTAGCAAGCGCAAGGGAGAGCCTGGATTTTGCTCTGGCAATCCTGCTTGCAAAAAGTGGCTGCTAAAAGTGAAAGAGAAGCCTTCCTGCTGCAGCCCCTGGAAACCACAGCCTAGGGTGAGATGGCACAGCACTGCCACAGAACTGCAAACCTCAGCTCCCATGCAAGATCACAGAATCACAGAATATCCTGAGTTGAAAGGGACCCACAAGGATCACTGAGTCCAACTGCTGGCCCTGCACAGGACAGCCCCGAGAATTACACCTTGTACCTGAGAGCATTGACCAAACATTTCTTGAGCTCTATCAGGCTTGGTGCTGTGACCACTACCCTGGGGAGCCTGTTCCAGGGCTTGACCATCCTCTGAATGAAAATCCTTTTCCTTATATCCAACCCACAACCCTCTCCTGACACAGCTTCATGCCACAGGTACACATCTCTGCATCACCTGGAATGACTTCGCTCCCTAAGGACATACCTGACATGTTCCCAGAGATGTCTTGGAACACATCCAAGCTTGCCAGGCAGATAAACCTGTGGTGTCCTGTCCCAGCACCAGAGAACTGACTGGATCCAAATCCTTAACCTAGCAATTGAAATAAGGACCTGCTATCCTCCTCCTCCATGCCTGTTTTATCTTCTCATCCAATCAATATACAATTATTTTGGGTCAGCACTTCATAAAACCACGTTTACTGGCAGAATGAAGCACATCTAGACACATCTGCATTCTTACACAGGCCACAATTGTGGAAAAACAACACTAAGTTTGTTCTTCATTCTGGAAATCCTTTCTTCCTTTAAAAAATATATTTGATGGTGGCTTTCAGGCTTATTTCATTGCAAATCACAGGTGATCATAGAAATTATTTAGATCATCACCAATTCTTTCTTGCAATGAAATTTCTCACAGGTGTAGTGATGCATAGAAATTGGTTTACATTATTTCCATCCAAGTTACACCTGCAGGATTCTATTCTTCAGTGATGGATTCACTGAAGTTTGGTTTGTGCAATGTAAAACATCAGAATCACTGGAGATGCCCCCATCAGGCCGCTTGGGGATGACAGTCCACAGGCTCCTGCTAATCAGCAGCAGTGCAGAGAGTCCATGCTACCACCTTCCTAGACAGTCTAGCAGAGCAGGAATCCCTCCATAAAGCACCTTGGAGGCAGCCAGCAGAGCTCATATAACAGAGGCTTTAGCCTAAAGGCAGAGAAATAGGAAATAAAGTCCTTCCTGGTCTATATTCCTTAAAGCAGAAACTGAGCCAAGGCTTCAAATTATATCCATCAGTTTAGATCTACTGATTCAAAAGGGATGACTCAACTTCCACCAAGTCCTTTGCTCAAGGTCATGGGCTGTAAGCAAAGAAGAGGTCTGAGCATGATCCTACATAAAAGTATGCCTTTAGCCACTCTCCATCCCTCTTCTTGGTGTGCATATTATTGGTAAGTTTACCTTCCTTAAAACACATTAATCTAAAAGGCAAGTGCTTGGATATCCTGCCAAATTTTGGATGTCTGGGCCTTCAAGCTTTTAACTTCTAAGTACAGAACACTCTACAGTATAGTTCATGAGACAGAAACATGGGCCCCATCAAAAGCCTTGCACTTACTAGCACAAAACTTCAGGAATCTTCAGAGTAAATACGAGAGAGATTGCTAGACAAGAGAGGAACAATCAGTGCTCCTGGATTTTTCTGTGGAAAATCTCATATGGACTCAGGGAAACCATCAAGTTTGAAAGAGTTAGAAGCTGTTTTGCTGTCATGAAAAATGTCTAGTGAAAACACAAAAGCCATCTTCTCCTGAAGCTGTGTCACTTGGAGAGCCTAGAGAGCAGGGACATCCATCAGGAGACTGAGGGGTAGAAAGATAAACAAGGGACACAGGACGGCAAGCAAACAAGGTGAAAACAGAAGTGCCTCCACTGCCTGATGGCTAGTTTCCAATAATAAATACATTACAAAGGGAAATCTTTCCGTGTGGGAAGGCAACATCCAGCTGATCTCCATTCTATTGGGGCACAGCTTATCCCTAGGAGAGGAAAAAGAAGACCAAAGAAAAAGCTTAAAGGAAGCAATTTTCAATTTTAAACGCAGTCTTAATGTGATGGAAAGGAATAGTAAGAACAGCTGAAAGACACCCGGGGTCAGGTCAGGGAGAGATGCCTTGGCTGAAGGTACTGTGGTGTTTTCCGTTTTTGTCTGCTTTATTTTTAAACACCCAGAGCCTTTGCTTGAGCAACACTTCCTTGAACAAAAAGGAAGCAGGGGAGGAGAGAGGGGCTGTAGAGAGAGAGGCAAATGGGGTTGTAAATTTATGATCTCCCCAGCCATGAAAGTCAAAATTACTGTTTGAAACTGAATCCTCCTGGAGCACTACACAGGCATGGGGGAAAAGGGGCCGGGAGGGAAGGAAGGAAAGAAGATTTATTACTTAAGCAGAACTAAAATTCTGATGAGAAAAAGGACCGTTCAATTCATGCCCAAATTTCAGATCAATGGCAGATATGAAACTGGGCTTGTTATATTTGCCTCTCCTTTGCATGCATAAAAAAGACAGGGGAGGTGGATTGGGTTTTAAAGGGGAAAAAAGTCCCTTGATCTCATAAAGCCCTGAACTCTTATATTCCATTTATAGCTCTAGCTAGAATGACATCCCCCTTGATTATCAGGCTGTCCAATCCAGCTGCATGTGTCAGGACTGTATGAGGCACTAAGTGAAATATATATATGCCCTTACAGGGTTTAGCACATCGGGTCCTCCTCCAGGGCACAGGCTGTAGCTCATTCTGACCACGGCTTCTCTCCCAGGAATCACTTGTTAAGTGGTTTTTGTTTAGGTTTGTTTTTTGTTTTTTTTTTTTAACTTTTTTTTTTAGGGCACTTTTACTTTCCAGTTTAAGCAACACAAAATGGCACCAAAGAAGGACGTAAAGAAACCAGCTGCAGCACCAGCGCCTGCGCCAGCACCAGCACCTGCGCCAGCCAAGCCCAAAGAACCCGCCATCGACCTCAAAAGCATCAAGGTAAATGGGTGAGCATGTGCTGATCACGGGCCCACAGGGAAAAGGCAGTAGAGTCTTGGCTAAGAGTTGCAGTGAAGCGTTGCGTGTGTTTGGTTCCGGTTTGGGGACTGCAAGGAAATGAATGAGTAACCTCAGCCGATGGATTTGCTGACCTGCCTGAGCTTTTGACTATTTTAGTAGCTGTAGGGTGTAAGGCATGGCACATGATTTAACACAGGAGTGAAGCCTGGATGATGTCAAAAGTATGTTGGAGTGTGGACCTCAGAACTTTTTACCCAATTGGTACCAGTCTCATCTGTTTGGTAAAGATAAATTTAAAAGAAACACATAACCAAATAACCCCAAAAAACCCTAAAGTAGATACATGAGGACAGGAAAGAGGTTATTGAAACTTGAAATACAATGTTTCCCCATAGCGCTGTACTAAAACCAATCTTTTATAGTTTAAAATTCTTTTCCAAATTTTTGAACCACCTGATGACCCTTTGGTCATGTGCTTTGAGGTCAATGAGACTTATCTTTAAAAGAAAAAACCAAACCAGTTTAAAACAGAGAGATTTGGCAGTTTTGCCTTTTTTTTCTTTTTCATTTGCACTGTACAACAAACAGTGATGAGACCATGAGCAAGAAAGCCATGGATGGAAGCATTTCAAGTGATTTCCTCTCACCCTTCATGTTTGCTCACAATTTGTAATTTGCTGCAAATTGAAAGCAACAAAGAGAAAGAATCTTTTGGAGGTTTCCCTCTGACCGCACTGCCATTTGTTCTCATAGTGTCTTCAGATTTTGCATGTCAACAAACATCACTAACTGTTGCCCTGACCCTTCGAAGAAAACTCCTCCATTTTGGGAGATTCTTTACTTAGGGAGGAGGAGAGGGAGGCTAAGCAGTTAAGAGATGAAGAGACAGACTAGTTTCTCCGAGTAGGACTATAAATAGTTATTCTGCACCTACCTGACAAGCTGATTGGTCCCAGGACCAATTTGCTAAATTCTACATAAAGAATCATGCCTATTATGGGTAAAAGAAGGACAAAGACTACTAATAGGACCTATACATGATGAATTGTATTTCAGATACCTTAATACATATATTCCCAAGATGTTAAGCCATTTAGTGAAACTTCTCCAAGTTTACTTTAATTTTCCCAATCAGTATTTTTCTAAAAGAGTATGTATCTTCTCATAAGATTGAAGCTGAAGCCATTGAAAAGAGGAAAAAGACATTTTGAAATACTTAGAAATTTGAAGAGTACATGAAAAACCCATTAGTTTTCAGCATACTGTCTGAAAATTAGATTAGGCCTCACATTGCACTAGATGATGGGGAACCAAGCTAGATTTCCTGCTAAATAACTTAATATGATTTGATAGCTTTCTATGTCCAGTTAACCAGGAGAAAATAGAATTTTGAACTCCATTGAACCTAGCTAATCTATCTTTATATAAATAATAATATATTACCAGCTAAAAATTGTCAGATTGCACTCTGAGGCATCTTTGCAGTTCACTCCTTTACCCAAATGAAATAGCAGCAAGAAATATACACTGGTAGAACAGAGAGAACTCTCCAGGTTTTGTCATATTCAGACTGATAAAAGAAGATGGAATTTAGGGAGACTTTCTTTTGAAAGATATCAGACAAAATATTTTCTTCTGGGGTCCCAACCAGCCACCATGGGTTGTTACCACTTTTCACATTTTGAGAGTTCAGGCAGTGAAGGGAAACAATTTCATGTTATAAGTAATTTGCCTAGGATATGTGGCAGAGTCAGGAATCAAAGTTTTCAGAGTCTTAGCCCAGTCCCTCAATTATTTCTCAGTCCTTCCATTCAACCACCAAAGTCTCAGCATGATAAAAGGTACAGCACCATTTCCAGCAAAACTTTGGAGTCAGGGAGTACTTAAAACTAAGCTTTTGACTGGGACTCAGTGAACAATCCTGACCCGGGACTCTTTGCAGTGATTTACCAGACATGGAGACAAAACCTACATCACTTTAAACAAGGAGATCAATTGGGCTGTGCTTCACTCCTCAGGGAATTAGCAGCCATGCCAGAGATTGCTACTCAAAAGAGGTGACTGGGAATGTCAGGCTACAGTGCCACAATGATTTGGGGAGCCACACAGCAGGTAAACACACAGAAAGGCTTTGTTAGCTTTTATAAAGACACATCCAAGCCTCTTGTTACAGCTGGGGTGGGTAAGGGTAGAGTTGCCTAACCAGGGCTTACAGCAGCCAAGTAAGCCACATTTGGCTGTGCTCTTCATTCTCAGTTGGCATCAGAAGTCATAAGAGTCTCCAAAACAAACATGGTGGTTTACAAACATGAGTAGTGATTCTCTTGGTGGTACCTCCCCACTCAGATGCCCTTCTTGGCCTATCTTCAGGGATTTTGGTTTTCTGAACTTTTTGGGGTACACATTTTGCAACTTTGGTGCTTTTGTTTCTCCTTCCTTAAGAGGACTCAAGCTGGGTTTGTCTATCACCATCAGAAGCTGTGATAAAGTTGCGACAGGCCATTCATTCTTTTCTGTTCTTTATCCATTTCTTGAAATTAACCCAATTAGAGCAAATATTTGGTGATTTGCTAGTGCCAACAGCAGCTTATATAAGATGTTCTATTTTTGAGCAACATCTATAAAACTGAACGACAGGAATACCCAACTGGTAGACTCTAAACTCAGCCCTTTTACAGCTCACCTTTGGTTACAGCATAACAACTGTAGGAAGAGAGTCAAGGCAGGGATGAAGAACTTGGTTTTAAATGGAAATGTGAAGACCTATTTCCCTCTACTCAGGGAAAAGCATAAAAACTCAATCTACTTTGCACAAGCCTTTCCAGACCAAAAGTATATTTCCAATTTTCTTTAATACTAATATGTCTTACATTTGCATAGGGACAAAAGTTAAAGATTAAATAATAACTGAGAAGAGAACAGGGAAATGGATGCAGCTGAGAACCAACTGAGAACCAACCGTGATTAAAATCAAAATGACCATATAGATAATTTTCTTAAGAGACCCCCAAGAATTCTGCAGTTAAAACTGTGGCCCAGTACACTCCTAAAAAGACAGCTTGCCTTTTTTATCAACCTTCTTCTCCCACACAAGCCTGAATGAGAAGGAACGTTTAAGTGAGGAAAAGCACTACTGTGGCTCTACATCTGCAACAACTGGGATGAAACATGAATGATGCAGATGTCTCATGCTTGGTTTTGCAACTGAGGCAGTGGGAAATGGATAAACTTCCCATTGCACAAATCTGTATAACTTAGTCCCTATTACCAACAAGAAAAGTATGTTGGTTTTCTAGTGGAAATCTAGGGGTCATTCCCAGCACAAGTAACCAGCCCTCGGACAGAGCCCAGGCTCATAAAATCAACTGGGATGTTTTGGGATGCAAGTGCTGAAGATGCTGAGTGAAGTGTTTCATAGGCCACTGCTCTGCAGATAGTGATCTGAATGTGTAGGGCCCTGATCTGGTGTCGCATTAGGTCCTTTACTACAAGGATACAGCTGAGTATCCTCGCTTGAGTAGAGACAGAGATTGGGCAGGTGTCCACAGTGGAAGTGAGGTTCAGGGGTACACAAGGCTTCCTTTGCCGTTGTTTTTAAGACTGAAATCCCAGGACATCAATTATGCCATGCCCAGCTGCAGATAAGACACCCAAATATTTAGGAGAAAAATAATTAAAAGCTACCAGCTGGTAAAGACTTGCTAAAATCTTGTGTAACTGTGTGATGCATGATGATGATGCCTGTTGCATGGAAGCAAGCCTGTGATTGTTTTTAACTGCAGAGCTCTTAAGGCGGTAAAAAGCGTTTCTCCAAGTGTCCTTATTTCTTATTACATTCACTGCTTGAGTAGGTCATCTCTGAACAGACATTGCTTTGGATATAACCAGAGAGAGATAAACTCACTAAAATGCACTGACAGAAAACTCCTGGGCTGGAGGGCAAGCAGCACTGCAAATGTCAGCTGAAGCACTCGGAGAGCTGTTGTGCTGCAGACAAACTCCCCATGAAGCTGTGGAGTCCGAGCAGGAATGTCAACGGTAGTTTTGCTCAAAAGTGCTAAGGGCTTTCTTAGGAAACAGCAGGTTTTTACTTGAAACTTTTGGCTCAGGTCTTCAAATTATGCCTGATCTAGCTCCAGCTATGACTCCAGAAGGATTCCCTAGGATGGGTGATCTGTTGGACAAGGTCATCAGTCCCAAGTGTCCTCATAGGTAGGAAGGAGACAAGTGTCAATATGAATTCAGTCTTAAGAGATGTAAGGTGCCTCTCTGATGCCATCCAGACCAGCTTCCTGCTACTGCTTTGACCCACAACACAGCACCATCCAGGATCCAGCACAGACCAGCCCCAGCCACAGCCCTTGCCTCTGTGAACCTCACCACTGACACGTCACAACCCACATTGCTGACAAACACAGGACAGGCAAGGCATGGCATAAAGGTGTCCCAGAACAGGCAACTTGGACAACAGACTGCTGCACACCAAGACATCTCCTTGGGACACTGTTAGAAACAACACACAAAAACCACAGCTTAGTTTTGTTTACAAAGTTTTCAGAAGAACTTTGCCTCCTTTTCTTCCTAAACTGCTGCTAAGCAAGGAGTCCCTCAAAAGTAGAGACTACCCACACATATTAGTAGAAACTTTTCCTTAATGTTGCTAACCAGAAAAATTGTTTGAAAAATAATGATTTTTTTCTCTAAACAAGATCCATTCTTAGTAATTCACAGCTTTAGCAGCATTTCAAAAAGAATACCTATAGCCTTTGCAGGCTCTGGTGAATGGCAAACCTTGGTAGAAACAGTGGACTTTAAAGCAAATTACACAAAATATAACATTTTAAGGGCTCACAGGGTAACTCCAAGTGTTAACAGGAGTTATGTGGCAGAGCTTTATTCCCATCAAACAACCCCACAATATTTCCAAAACACTGTTTTAAGCCCCCTCAGAGCACGGAGACATTGTAAAAGATAGTAAAAAGATATTTGAGTTTACGTTACATAAGGCAAGAAGAAGGTGACAAATTTAGCCAATGACAAGCAGAGAAAGAAGTTGTCTGTAAGGAGATATGAAACAAGCAACCTGGACATTTGCCCTTGTTTCACTAAGGCTTTATTACATCTTATACCCACTGCCAAGAAGCATTTTCAACTGGCTGGTTTACCACAGAGCACTTAAATGTCAAGTAGCAAGGGTTTAAATTGCGTTAATACTCTAACAGTGCCGCTGGGAGGCATGTTAAAACAAGAAATCCCTGCAAAAGCAGGGCTCCAGAGCCTCACATCTTGCGTATCCTCTTGATAATACACATTCAAGCACAAAAGCAATTAGAAAAGGAACATGTTTACAAATGAGCACTGCTGAAGGCACTTTTCCCCCAAAGCTAATGAAATGTGTTCCAAAGGATATGATCAACAGTGCAGCTAGAGCACATATCACACCCAGACATTTCAGAAGGGCACATTAATTAAACGTCAAGGCTCATCCAAAAGTTTTTGCACAGCTGCAAAGCAACTGTGAAGTCACAAGTTTTAAAAATCTATAAACTGGAAAGTTACACAAAATGCTTAGGAAAAAAGTCAAATTAATCTGCAGTCAAGTCATTTAAACTCAGAGGTATTTTTGAACTATTCTTTCAAACCTCATAGTATCTCACACATGCAATTTTCTCTCCTGTATTAATGGTGGTTGTTTTTATTCTTTCTTCAATTGTGTTTCTAAGCAGCTCTGTTCTCAAAACAGACCTCAGTTTCTCAAGAGCTCTTCTGCTAATGTTTCTCTGCCTCACATGGCAGGAAGCTAAATCCATCAGGCTGTTAATTCTCACGTAAATGAGAAGCAGCCTCTCTAAAATCTGTGGCATTGATTGCACAAGTTACGGAACTGAGGGGAGGGATGGGAAAAGGACAACCTGCTTTTCAGAGGGATTTGGAAGCTGTGTAATCCTGCACTCAGTGATGTCTACTAGAAAAGATGTGCTGCTGTATTAATCAAGGAGCAGACATTAATGGTGAGCAGGTATCATATAAACTATTGTAGGCACAATCTTAGCTTAACTTCATAAAAAAAAAAATCAAAAAAATCCCTCTAGTCCTGCATAGAAGGCTAAATATACAAGAGTATCCTAGGAGACTGTCAAATTTTCTGCTTTCTGATTTTCCAAGATAACTGATACGTTTTAGTCTCTTTTAAAGAGACAGTACCTTGAAATATCTGACGACTCTCTAATAAACTCCTAAGATGATTCACTTCTTGTCATTCATCCAAAAGGTAACAAGCAGATGGAGCAGCTTAATGCTTTAACTCCCAGCAGCACCTTTTCCCAGGGCTTTTCATCCTGTCCAGACCGTTCCTGAGTTACAGTGAGCACAAGGCAGCTGCTCCTCAGCTGTACTCAGTCCCAGTACCCACCAGCCTAAAAGAGGTGAGCACAGCATCCCACTGCAAAGCTTGGGGCCCTAAGGCACATAAACTAGTGATTTGTGGGAAATCAGGAACTTTGTTAATAATTTGGAAATAAGGATTTGTGTGGATTGGGTCTCTGTTTAGCTGGTGACAAAGTGTTGCATATAACTCATCCACCCCACCCTATAACTGGGACCTGGTCAAAATGCCTCTAGCAACAGAATTACTAGAAGGTGGTCATAGACAATGCAAGGAACAAAACAAAAAAACCAAACCCAAAACGCACCACCTTTTTCTTCAACACAGATAGCCTTATGTATAATAACTCTGCCCATAAATAACAGCTATATGAAGTTAGAAAAATCCAAGTCATTCTGGTCTTTCCCATGTGTTGCAGTTGCTTCAACCTTTCATTCTTTTTGCTAGGGGTGGGGCATTCAGTTTTCGTTAAACTGAACTCCCTGAAATATCAAAATCATCCCTAAAGCCTCAAGACTCACAGTGTCCTCTGACAATGCAGAGAACACTGCCAGGATCAGAACAAAGACCAGATCACTGCAAAATACTTCTTTGTCCCTTTTGAATTTTCTGAAAGCTCCTTATAGAATCAGAAATCTCACCTTTAATTTCTTTAAAGAAGTATTTGACATATTTTTCTTACATGGTCAAAAGATAATTAGTTTATAGGTAGACCCCTCTCAGTTGATAGCACATTTAGCCAGATGAGTAATCCAGGTACCTGTTTTCTATGCCCAAGACAAATACACTCCAATTGGTTTTTGCTTGGCATCTTTTGGGATGAGCTTTGTTGTAGCCAAACATAAAACTTATCTGCTCAAGAAAATGAGTCTAAGTTTTCCCAAAAAAAAAAAAAAAAACCAGATCTGTTTTCAGGGGAACATTTCCCAGTTGCCAGCACTGCAGAGCAGGATGCTGAGGGCAGAAGGAAAATTCCACAAAAAGCAATATACTACATTGACTCAGACACCATTTCAGCTCTGCCAAAGTCTTCGAAATCTCCCCTATTAATTCATGGGGACTGATGGCCAAGATCTCGATGAGCTTTCTCACTTGTCTGATTTCCAGCCCCAGGCAGTGTAAATCAGGAGCTCTGCACTGTGATAAACCTATGTCAGCAAACCCAGGGCAAAAACATCAGCCTCCTTCCTATGCAGCCACACCTGATTGTGGCTACACCATCATGAACACATCCCTGTTCCCACAGGCTAATAGATTACAAATAGCAAAAGAAACAACAAACAAAACCCAACAACAAACCAACCAAAAGCAAAGGATTGTCAGTGGAGCTTTTTTCATACTCAGTATATTTCCAGGTATTTCTAAAAAAATGCAAATAATTTGTTTGAATAGAGCATTTTCCAGCTAAAATGGCAAGCTCAGAAAAATCTTTGCAGTTGCATCCTTATTTTTTTTTAAATAGGAGGTAGGAGATTAGTATCTCAAATCCACTTAAATTGATTGTTCAGTTTAGAAACAGTAAAATTAAGTCTGCTTGAACCTGATCCTTTCATTCAGAGTCCTCAATATACTGAAAAGACACAATCACAAAGGTTATGCTTCTCTTCAGGGTAACTAAGTAAGCTACAGGAGAAAGATTTTCTCACTAATCACATCTTATCATTAGAAAACCAGGAGCAGTGACTGCTTAACAGAGGCAACCAATAGAAGTTAAAAGGGGGGATTTGAGTTCAGAACTGGGAGTCTCTTGTTGTCACACAACTATTCCCACCCTGGCTTCATGACACTCTTGATCTGGTTGAGGCAACAGGGAAAGGAAGAAGCTTAGAGCAAAGTTTGCTAATCCTTTTACATGTCATAACATCCATTCAGATATTTGACCTGGTCTTGGGGGCCTAGGTCTTTTCTAGTAAAAAAGCGCTGCAGCCTCTACCTCCTGCTCCCTATCTGTAGGCCCACCATGACCACCCTAAAACCCAAAACGTAAATACCCCTTTCCCCACCATGAACAGTCGCCCTTCCAGTTCACCAAGACTTTTGGGGTCCTTAGCTTCTATCACAGCTTCTCCTTTGCCTCAACCTCAGAAACACCCGAGCAGCACCACTTCTGCACACACCTGTGAGGTCTAAACCCGGCACCCTGGTGCCCTGCCTAACCCCAGCCCCAGAGGAGGAGTATCCTAGAGATCAAAGGCTACCATGAATATAGATTTTCCACTGCCCTGCAGGGTACATCTACACATTAGCCACTAACTTAATACAATTGGTTCCAAAATACACAGGTATATTTTCCCTTTAAAATGCTAAAAATTCGGAAAACGTGATCCGTGCAGAGAAAGAGCTTCACAGCAGGGTACCACCTCTGTTGACGGATAACTTTTCTGCTCCATGTCAACAACTAGATCCCCCTGAGCAGACAGGCAGCAGCACTACTCATCTAATGCTGGGCACTCTATTATCCATATTGATAAAGGTTGAGCAAAGCCCAGCAAAGATATGAGGACCATTCAGCTGCATCTCATACATCCTGCAAGCCACGTGTAAAACCAGCCAGCTGGGCAAATGTGTGGCACTCGTCACCCTCAATGCTCCTTGCTCACTGACTCTACAGCTTATCGGGGAAATAGAATCCTTCCCTATAAGGAAGTCTTGGTAGGTCTGGACAAGGAATATCTCCTCCTGATGGTATGGACCCAGAAAGTGCTGACATGAATCAAACTTACTGCTTGTCACTCCCTGCCTCTCTTCAGCCTCCTAAAAATAGCCATCATAAGATGTCTATCAAGACATGGAGCCTCCTGTCACTTTGCCCTAAGAAAGCTAAAGAACTCGCCAAGGGGAGGGACCTCTTCCTTCTGACACTTAATCCAGGCAATGCCGTCAGCACTACCGGATAAATAAGGGGAAGAAAGGCAAGGAAAGCAGGACCACTCTCAAGACCTCTCAGCTAATCCTTTCCGCCTGTCTGCTGCTCTGCATTTCCAACTCAACCATGGTGGGTGCACTGGAAAGCTAATAGTTAGCAGCCAGCCACTGTATTTTACATAAGTAAATTGGGCTTCTTGCCCACATTAGGTCTTGGGGGGTGGGAGAAGGACAGTCCAGAAGACAGTTTAGGTTTGCTTGGTTTTCCCATTTAAACTTAAAGGACTACGCAAGGTTTTCCAGTTAGCCTCCAGTTCCGAACCAGGAAACAGTAGTGGTGCAGCTCCCACAGCTTCCGACAGAAGGGTTACAGTTTCCTAAGCTTTTTTTAATCAAATGCAACCAGCTAAAGTGGCAAGGAAAAATCGTATTTTTATATAAGCAAATATCATAGATTAGTACTTTATGAAACATCAAAAACTAATTTGAGACATAAACTTTAAGGGATTAATTTAATTTCTGTGTTAATGAAAAAAAAAGCTGCCTGTTTAGAAATATTACTTCAAATTGTATAACTAAAATGGATCTGTGCTAAAACAGTAAATGGACCTGATGGTAATTAATGACTTCTTTGTTAGTTAAGAGACTTTCTATTTTTGTTGCTTCTTGCCAGAGCTCTGGCTTTCCTTAGGATGTAGATTTTAATGAAAACTTTAATAGACTTGCTGATGCATTTTACACGGGAAGTTGCTAGATTAGTTTGCTATGGCCTAACTACATTAGGCAAGACAGAAGTGAAAGCACACAGGTACTTCTTGCTATTTACTTTCTCTCAGTGCATTTTCAGCAGTACTAGTTCTTTTTTCTCTCTCTTTTTCTCCCCAACTGCAGTCCTTCTCTGCTGATGAAATCAATGGTAAGTGAAATCAAAGTTAAACTTTAACAGGGGCAGGAGGGGGAACACAATGGCTACCAAATGCTAAATATTCACTAGCCTTAACAGCTCTTTTGCTATCTGCATTACTTCTGCACATTTGACAGGCCACATTTTTGCTCTTTTGGAAGATGACTCATGGATTGAGCTGGATGCTTTAGAAAACACACAGGTTGTCCCCCAGCCCCCCCTTCCTAAGCTATTTTTTGTGATTGATTTCCTTCCAACAGATCGAGTTCTCCAAGGAGCAACAGGATGGTAAGTTACAAGAGAGCTGATGTGTTTTACATGTATGTGGGTTCAGAAAAGAGCCACAGGCTCAGAAATTAACTTTTATGAAACAATGACCTAAGACTTCATCTGGTATAAATCACCACACTCTTGACTTCAGAGCAGTGGTGATGACTTATGCTGAACAAGAAGGTGACCATAGGTCTACATGTAATTTATCTGGATGTTGTTTACACGCTATCTGAACTGAGAAGTTTATACCATGGTACAAAGAGGAAATACACTGTCTCTACCTACTGAACATTTTTCAGTTGTGCTCCTCTTCTGGCTCTTCACAAGGATGCTGAAAATAAGTCTTAAACTTGACAGTCCCAGGGGAAATAGGCAGAAGGAAGATGACAGAAGGAGGAAGTGGGCTGAAAATTTAACTTAGCTGCAGTGACTTTGCAATCTCAAGTGAACAGAAGAAGCAAGAGTTCTACATGTCACTTTTGCCAGGATGTGTTGTGGAAGGGGAGGAACAAAGGCTGTTTCACTATAAAAATATTCTTTAAGCATGGAAATAGTCAGAAAATAAATGACTTGTGTAAAATGCTGCTTACACAATGGTCTGGATATGCTGCAATTCTTGAGCATCTCGCTGTATTCTTTGATTCACAAGCAACTTGCTGCTTCCAAATTTTTTCTTTCAATCTTCTAGAAAAATTCTGACATGAACAATAATTCTCACTGAAGCTCTGAAAATCTAATTTTAAATGACTCAAATAGCCTAAGAGATGCATTTGGGCTATATTTAAAAATGTCAAAAAATCAGTAGCACATATAGTAGACTGAAGAAAGTGCTTAGAAAGGAAGATACAAGGATTTCCTAGAAATTCAGAGGGAGTGGAATATCTAGAAACAGGTCTTGAGAGAGCCCTAAACTTTGTGAACATGAGCCTGCTCTCAGTTACACCATCAAAGCAATAAGGAGAGGTATAGTGCAGCTAGTGAGACTGGTAACAATTCTCGTCATGCAGTCCAAACTCTCTTGGTCACAAAAAAAAAGTCATTTGGACTCTTCCTTACTTTTTAATTCTGAAAATTTTACAAATGGATTGGGAGGGTTTATGGAAAAATGTCCTCAATTCAAAGCTGCTGGCATGTATAATGAAGCAAAATATTTCTTACAGCTTCCCTACGTATTTCAGATCATCCAGCTGCTGTAACGTTACAATGACTGAACCAAGCAGCAGAGCAAATAGAAACTACTTGAGAGAGGGAGAATTTCCCAGGAGCAGAGATGGCCCACCCTCAGTAACTATTTCCATCCACACAGGCTGATGCACCAGCAGCTGGGTAGTACCATCCTCAGACAGATTTTAAACATGCTTGCTCCAGCACAGGTATAAACTAGGACTGGCTATTAAAAAAAAAAAAAATTAAAAATAAAAACACCACAGCGAAGATAAACTGCAGTGAAATGCATGCCTGAGAGGCAAAAATAAGTAAGTTCTTTTCTCCGAGCTGGGGAGCTGTGTTAAGAACCCAGTGAACATAAAACTTCATGGGATTTACAAAATGCAGAAACTCTCCTGATGGCTTTGCTATTAGCACACTGGCATTGTTTTATACCTCGCTGCAGCTAAATGGCATTGATTTAGCAGATGAAAGATTAGATCACATGGCATAAATCACTACAGCTCCACTGATCTCAGCTGCTGGAGCTGATACCAGGAAGCTCTATACAGGTCCAGAAGGCCATAAGTTCATACCCTGCAATAAAAGCTGTGAGGAAAGAGAGTTAGCAGCAAAGGGTTATAGGTGTCTCACATCAGACAGTAAGAGGATTAGTTTCAGATGTATTAGATTACAGCCAAGCAGGCTGACGCTGTGTATCAGCACTTTTACCGGGTGCCAGCAACAACTCCACCAAGGTGGTACAAGGAAGACTAAAGCAAAACCATAAATACCTCTGCATCTCATGTTCACAGCACAAGATGAATGAAGACATGATCCGAAATGTGGCTTCTTACTCCTAAACCTGCTGTGAAACAAAAAGCCTGTCTGGCTGTGAAACACAAAGCCTGTCTGGCTGCTGGATATGCATCATGGCCAAGGAAAAGACATTTTACTTGGTTTACTTGGAGCTAAACCACAGCATCATCAGACACTGCAGTGCAGAAGAGATCAACAGCACAGTCCAAGATGCTCATGGCATATGAAGTTCAAAGATAGCTTTTTAGCCACACAGTTGACTTTTGTCCCCTCCTCTTTTTTTTTAAGCCACAGTTCTTTAGTCAAATACTCTAAAAAAGCCGAAAAATATAGTAATATGATTGACATGAAGCTTCACAACAGAAGATAAAGGCTGGCAATGCAATGAAGGCATCTGTGCTGATTTTTGTAGGAGAAAAGCCTGTACCTGAAGGCCTTGTCCAACTAGGGGAAATAAGTGAACACTGATCACTTGGCAGCACTGAAAGAAGCGAAGTCTCAAAGTGAAGTCTCAAAGTGAACACACAGGAAATGCACAGGAAAAAGCACCACATGAGTACTTCCACTGGAAAAGCAGAATATTCATGCATCTGTAAGAAGCAGGGACAGACTACAAAGCACAGAAAAAAAGAGGGAACAAACATGTTTAGAAATCCCATTGTAAGGCAATTTTAAGGGAAAACAACAGTAAAAGCATTTGCAATCCACCTTCACGTTTCCTATTAGCACTGTGTAGTTGAGATGCTGGGATTGCAGGCAGAACCCACTGAAGCAGGCAGAGGTTTTGCACTGCTAGGCATTTGACAGTCCCAGTTCTCTGGAGAGATAAGGTGGAGTGGATAACAACATTTTTACCATCTGCTGCTACATCACGTGAAGAAACCTGTTCTTGGCTATTAGAGCCAGGAAAGATATGAAAGGTAGATATAAAAGTTTAAAAATAGTGAAACCGAAATGTCAGAGGGGAGGAGTTTTTCTTGGGACTGTGGGCCAAAGATTCCCCTGGCTAACTCCCCTGGAGTCAGTGGAACAGTGCCAGGAGACAACAGGCTCACATCTTTGTCAATAGGGATCTGCCTGGCTCAATGTTGCTCTTCTCTTGCAGACTTCAAGGAGGCCTTCCTACTCTTTGACAGGACTGGTGATGCCAAGATCACCCTCAGCCAGGTTGGCGATATCATCCGGGCACTGGGGCAGAACCCTACAAATGCAGAAGTCAACAAAATCCTGGGAAACCCAAGCAAAGAGGGTAAGTGCCCTACGTTCTTTCGGGCCCTTCTTGAGATTGGGGAACAGCAGTGAGGCAACACCAATAATCACAGCAGGAGAGAGGGGAGCTTTTGCTCTGATGGGGAGTGAGGGGGACTATGCAACAATACATGGTATTTCACTGATTTCTTTGGAAGAGAATGATGCTGGTGTGAAATAGAGGAAAACCTTCTCCTTAGGACATAGAGAGTTCTCTGTAGGGACCATTTTGGTGTCAACTCAGTGTAGGCATAACACACACTCATTATTGCTCACAGTCCATTAGTGCCCCAGCTTTTGCTTGGGGAGCTGTGAGTCCATTTCTAACAACTGATACTCAGCTCTTCAGGTCCTTCCAGTGCAAGAACTTCTGCATAAGCCAAGACATGCTCTGGGACTGGAAACCCATCTGTATATTTCAGCTGACTGGAATGGTCTTCCCAAAGCTCCTACAAACCTGGGCACACTGAAGCATATATTGGCCATTTATTATTGCAGCCATTTTTTTATTTCCTTTTCCTCCCTTTTAGAGATAAAGGATAAATACTGTAGTCTCCTCCTTTTAACAAGGACCTAGAAGCAGGTGATCCCTGATTTCAGTCATGCAGAACCATATTCAGATGGGCTAAATTATATTCACATCCTCTGGCCTGGTAAAGACAGCTCTGAGCAACAATTTGGAAAGCTTTGGCACCAGCAGGAAGCATTGAGGACTAACACAGAGGTGAGATCATACCAGGACTTGCAGTGATTCCAGCAATAACTGACAGTGACTTTGATACAAGCTACATAGTAAAATAGGTTTTGTGACAACTGTATAATGAAAAATATGTGTCACATTTCCATCTATTATATTTTGTTGCTGCCCAGATGAAGGCTGGCAATGGAAAGATCCAGGATGAAAGAAGAAAGAATAAGAAAGATTCTTTTATTTGGCAGCCTTGCTCAAAAAAACAAAAAAAAAAAAAAAAAAAAAAAAACCAAAACAAACCAAAATGAGCATCACTTGCGGAAGTCCTCACTGAGGACTACAACTTTTGGCTCGTGAGAGGAAAGGAGTTAGACGGACCAAGCTCAGAAGCTCTTAAACCTCCAATGTGAACATGCCTAAATTTACTATTGGCAACCCACCACATTGTACTTTCCTAGTTTTAATTAGTTTATTCTTTTGCAAATAGGCTCGCCACCACATCAAAGAGACCCTGAAGAGGTCAGTAACATGTGAGTAACCTCAGGGGCTTGTCTAAGTCACCACGTCCCACTCTGGTTACCTTTTCCCCATTGCTGGGGCTCAAGATTTTTGTTTGACTGTATTCTGCAGTTCCCTCACTCTACAAATCCTTTCAAAGATTAACTCATAAAGCAAATTTCATTTCTGAAAGAAATATATAGCATGCACACAAGCGTACGAAGCTATGTGAGAAGGATCCTGGAGCAAGGATGTGAAAAATCAGATGTATGTGAAAACTAACTCACAGGATAAGAGAATCTAGATTCTGCAAAGGAACTGTCTACTTCTGAGGCAAAGACTAGAGTAAAGGCTAGAAAAGAGCTGTGAAAATGAGGTAGGGGAGGCTCTCCCACATTTGAGGGCATATGTGCCTAAGGAATACACATACAAATGTCTAGCATGTAGCAACTGGTGTTTTTTTCCCAGAGATGAATGCCAAGAAGATTACTTTTGAAGAGTTCCTGCCCATGCTGCAAGCAGCTGCCAACAACAAGGAACAGGGCACCTTTGAAGACTTTGTTGAAGGTCTGCGTGTCTTTGACAAGGAAGGCAACGGCACAGTCATGGGTGCTGAGCTTCGTCATGTGCTGGCTACTCTGGGTAAGGGATCATCCTCTCTGCAAGCACTTCGAAAACTGCTGCTGTTTGAAGGCATGAGAGAGGGTGGAAAGGTAGTCCAAACAGTTTAAAGAGGCAGGAGGCTACCAAGTCAGACAAGACTCTGGGTTTCCTAACTGTGAATCCACAAAAAAAGCAAACAGAGCTTTGGGGTTTCTACTAAAGACCAAAGGAAAAGGCTAGGCTTGTGACATCTAAATTCAGGCAAGATATTACGAGTGACTGTTATTTGATGAATAGAGAGAAAAGTGTGTACATCTCAGTGACGTAACACAAATGGACAGAAGTAGAGGATTTGCTGCATAGTTTCTTTACTCTGTAGGAATAACTAGAATCCCTATGCATACATGTTTCCGTCTTCTAAAGAAAGTTAAAATTAATTAAGCTCAGGTCATCTATAGGTGTTTTTTCACTAACTCAGAAAATAAGGAAAGCCTTTGGAAAAGCTGTAGGTTTCAGCTTCAGTTCTGTGTGGAAGAATGAAACAAGTTCTCTCCACTCTCAGGTGAGAAGATGACAGAAGAAGAAGTAGACGAACTCATGAAAGGTCAGGAAGACTCAAATGGCTGCATCAACTATGAGGGTAGGTGCAAGAGTTCAACATCCATCCTACATTTCTCCTCTCTCTTATAGTTTCATCACAATGAGCTTTTAGCTTCTCAGGCAAATCAGGCAAAGCTCCAGCTGCGTTAGGTCAAAAGACTTATGTGTGAAAACGGCCCTGGCAATATGCTTATCCTGCAGTCACACCATGCAAAAGACTCGATTCAGCCACAGCAGAGGAGGCTGTTTTGGTCAACACAAAATCTCTGGACTCTGACTTTCTGTAGAGCAGTTGCAGTGATTGTATCCAATAGCAACTGTCTTATCACACTTAAGCAAGAAGAGAGCTTGATTTGTACAACATTAAACACTTAAAACTTTCTATCACCCTATCAGATCAAATCTGACCAGGTACACATTTTTAATGCCATCAGCTCATGAACAGCTGTTATTTTTAGAATTATTTCCCAAGGTAACATTTGCTGCTCCTTCTAATTAGCATATCTGTATTTTTCCACAGCATTTGTAAAGCACATCCTGTCAGTCTAAGAGGAATTCTGCAGGTACCAAATGGTATGTTGTTCTCATTTGCACACTTAACTTCATCCACTTCCTATGCTTAAAGGCTTCTATATACCCATGGCCAACATCTATATACCCATGGCTACAAAACTCTGATACCAACATTTCCCCAACAATATGAAAATAATAAAACGAGACTTTTGTCCAAAAGCAAAGATGGCAGGAGTGCAGGTTCCTGGCTCTTGTTCACAGCCCTGTAACTCATTGGTGTTTAGCAGATTTTTCAAATACAATGCAAATTGACAGCCTGAGACATTTATCCTACAAGCACAATTGAGATTTTTTTTTTTTAAAACAGAAATCAAAGCAACACCTTCTAATAATTTGTAGATTTCTGTTAAGACAGAGGGGCCTAAATACTCATGTGAGCTACTGAGAACAGCTCTTCAAACAAAATAATCATCCGAAGAAGAATATTGTCACAGTCATGATCAATGGCCAAAAGAGGGCTTCAAAAGTACCCAATTATTTAGCACTTCTCCTACAAGTAGGGGAAAATAAAAACAACAACAACAACAACC
>VZTA01006609.1:44322-74762 GCA_013398855.1 Mohoua ochrocephala | reverse complement strand
CCCCCCCCCGCCAACCTTTATATGCTACTATTTTGTCCAGAGGAAAAAAAAAATAACCCACAAAAAACAAACCCCAAAACAGCAGCTGTCTTTAAAATGCAAACAAACTATTGTGGGCTTATGTGAATTGTCAGTTATTCTATCCAAGGAAATACAAATTCCCAACTGTATGAAACAAACACCTCAAAACAGAAATCAAGGGCTCAGTTTGTCATTTTGCAAGTGTTTCTTCAGCCAACATTGACTTCAAATACAACTCTCCCATTCCTTCCCAGAGCAAGCCAAATTCAGAAAGACCAGATGGCACTCAAGATTTGCCTGAAATTCTTGCTCACTCTGTCACCATCAACATGGAAACTGCATAGAACTGGATGATATGACTCCAACCACACCATTTTCTACTAGCACATCCATGGGTATCATCTTTGAGTCATTACGCTTTCATTTAAAAAACCCAAGCTTTTGCCAAAGCAAACCTCATGAAATAAACTCTTACCATCCAGGGTCCGTCCATCCCAACCATCTCTTTCCATGTTATTTGCATTGAAAAAATGTAATTTCTTGGAAAAATAAAGCATCCATAAATCCTTGTGGTCACTTTGTGGCTATAAAGTCTTTTTTTTCCCTATCTGTTCAAACCCACTCAAAGCAGCATGCAGCAGTAATTCATTTTCCATTTTGTGGTATATTACATACCACAAAGTTTTATAAAAATATATAAATAGAGACATTTACAGTAGGTCCCTCTACTTGATATGAATGAAAAATTCTTTGTTTGGGGCCTGGGAGGAAGAGTAATTAACTAGGGCACTACCACCAGCATCAGCATTTACAACATTTTTGGGAGAAGAAGACCCGGTATCTTTTGTCAGAACAGCTCCAAAGGTGGCAAGACCCAAAACCCGGCAGTGTGGCCCTGCTGCAGGGGACCTTGCAGAGCCACTTTTCCCATCAAAATCTCCTCTGTACTGCTGCAACAGCAGGTAAACAGCACTATTAGGAAAGAATCCTACCTGCTGCCTTTATTTACAGTGTTATGGACAACTAGAAAGAGCAATCAGAAGTTACAGCCACCCTGAAATGCACCCTTCAGGCAAGAAGAGGCCAACTACCCCTTCTGCAGCAACACTGGGAATAGCCATCGCTCAGGGAAGTATTGTTACATCCCTGCCCTTAAATGTAGCTCCTCTCTCCTCCTTAAGTGTTCATGAAACTGCCTTAATCCCCATCTGGGCACCAGCCTGTTCTATTAAAATCCTGCCTTGCCTTACTGAGTTGCTATGCACAAAGTGACCATAAGTCAAGTGCCAACAGGTGCAGAGGAGTGGCTGGCACCAGAATAAACCACAGCCGTTCAAACAACAGCTGCCTCTTTTCTGAGGCTTCCCAAAAAATCTCCCATTTAAACCCTCACCATGCTAGCACACACAGGCAAATGAACCTGCGAATTATACCCTGCCCAGAACTTAGGCCAGCAGATAGCTTACAAAGGGTTGCAGTTGCTACACTCAAAATGCAAAAACCCTGCATAGAAGAAAGAAGAAAAAAGGAGTTATTAAACTTCGTCATAAAAGGGCAATTAAAAATAAATGCAGGCTACTACACAAGAAGACTCAAAGCACTGCTACACACCCTACTGTTCTTCAACATCCTGCCTATACACCCACTCTCCAGGCAGTTTCTCTTTGCAAGAAACTGTGGATCTCAGTTGTTGGGAAAGCAAAAAACTGAAAACCAAACCAACATTTCATTTTTTATATATATATAGTGAAAAAGAGGCTGACAGCATATACATACACACACACACACACATATATATGTATATGCTCTCAGCCTCTTTTTCACACTGCCTTGTCAACGCTGCACTGATAAGTGGTCACAGAACCTGCCTAGTCCAAGGCTGGACACAGCCCTAAAGGAAAGGATTAATTTTCCATCACTTTTTTTTTTTTTTTTAATTGCAAGTTTTGTTAATTTCTAAAATATTTGGGACTCAAGCCTGGACAACTAACAAAGTGGGATGACTTCTCATCACTGTAGAGCAGACAGATTTTTAAGGTGGCTAGTTTTTAAAAACTCAACATTCATATTTTTGTTTAAAACAAAATGCCAGATTATGAGACATAATGAGGCTGACACTATTTCTCTGGATTGTAATCGCAAAGAATCAAGGTAATACCAATTACACTACTCTCATTCCTTAAAAATTAAAGTACAAATAATTGTTGCAGACAAAACAGATGAAAACAAAGAGAATACTCCTTTCCTGTTAAACTGAGGTCAAGCCTCAGAGTATTTCATGTAGCTGTACAGGGAATGGATTTTTATGCTACCCAAAGGTTTTAGTAATTTTTTTAAATTTCCACCCTAAATTGAGACAAATATCTGAAAAAAATGTTCACATTCTCATAAGATCTTAAATAACTCAGCCATTTATAAAGAATAGCAAATACTTCATATACTACTAGCCTCTTTCACCTAGTGACAGCTTCAACATAAACCTTTTTATTTATCCATTTTGAAAATGAAGAAACAAGATAATTTGGAAACCTAATGATAAGGGGATTTGGGGGCTTTTTTGAGAAACACACAAAACTGTCTTAAAACCAGCTTTAATTTCATCAATAAATCCCACTGAAATGATACCCAATCTGAAAGCACAGTTTGGAAATGCATAAACAGCTTTGGTGCCTCATCTGCAGGAGAGCAGAGAAACCTCTTACTTTGCCTCAAAACCATTTAAAGGTTGAACTTTTTTCAACCTACTGCCTCCATACTAGTGAAACAAGCATCACTCAGAGCTCTGATCCTGGGGAATGCTCCTCACTAAAGGCTGCTTTCACTTATATTTTGTGTTCACCTAAGGAAAGAAATACTCTGCACAACCAACTACTCCGAGAGGACAGAAGACCCCAGCAGCTGGGAAAGGAAAGCCAGCCTGCATCTGTTCAGGCTCTGAATAGAAAAAGCAATTCTCAGTCCCTGTCATCTGACACCTCTTGCCATCACTACATTTGCTTTGAATTTTAAATAGAACATGGTTAATGAACATACTTTCCACTACTCCACCCAGCTGACAATTTAACTCCTTGGGACCAAGGCTAAATTCCCAGAGGAAGGTTGAGATGTGAATCACCAGTCCTTGGTACGCAGCACTAGATCCAGCAACTGGCATGGGGAGCAGGCAGCCTACAAAACTGAGGTGGAAGTGTCAGAAGGATTGAGGAGAGATGGTCATTGGCTCCAAGGATGTAATCCTGCTCTCGGCAGAGGCTGTATTCATTGAGTTAGCCACTATCACACATCTCCACAGCTGCTTCTGCCAGGCCAGGGATAGCCAAGAAATCTCTCGAAGAACGGGATTCATGTGCACAGAGCAGAATGGATTTCAGACAGCAGGGAACTACAAGAGGAACGATGTCTCAATCTAGCATTGCTCAAGGGTCCAGGTCCCTGCCTAGGAAAAGGCAGAGGCTGTTTTCTACTACTCACAGTGCTTTTCTCTGAAGGTATCCTAGACCCAAAAGTGTCAACCATGTTATCAACAGAAAGACCTCTTACATGCAGGAGCTGAGTATCAGAAACATAGATGCTATTCTTGAAAGGAACAACTGTTTCTGCACTCTATCAACATTTTCCCTAGTCTTGGGCTGTATTTTAATTTGTTTTAAAAGAATGGTTTCCAGACAGTGGGTGGTGTAACTCTGTGCAGAAACAGACACCATAAGGACAGAAAGGGGCATTTATCCAGGACAGCAAAGCACAGCAGGTCAGGTGTGCCTGATGTGTCAAGAGTTGTTTACTGCTCTTTCAGCGCCAGAGTGTTGAACACAGTGAGCTCCACCCACTGCCCCAAACTCATTTGGGCAAAGGTTGTTCAGACATGTCTCCTCAAGACCCTCTCTGTGTGGCTGTCTTTTCTCATTTCCAGGAGCTGCTAGACACTGGTCATTTCTCCCTCCCGCGTACAGACCAAGAAACTGAGGAAGCGCAACAGGCTATAACATCATCTGAGTCCTTCACACAGGTCTGCTAGCCCTGACCCTCATGGTACAAGGGCAAACCCAGGAGAAGAAAGTTTAGCAAAGACATCCTCTTGTTGGCAGACAAACTTGACTATTCACATCACTAAGACCTGTCAGCCTTCATATCTGTCTTCTTTACATTAGTACTGAGGTATTTTTAAAAAGCCACAGTACACACAACACTCCTGTCTGAACAAACTCCACATATGTAACCTTCCTAGTGAAGTAAACTTGCTTCAACAGCAAGTTCCTTTTCAAGTTCCTTTTTCACATAGTTCCCCTCTTATGGCACTGTACACCATTCTTACAAGGACAATTGTTCCACTTCAGCATGTTTTCAACCAAATCTCAGACTTTAAACACAACACATTTAAGCACCCTTCTTCTGAGTTGTCCCAGTCTTGCTTGTGGGTGTCTAGAAGAGGGTGGAGCTTGGAGCCAAGTGGACATGACCAGGTTGCTATTCTGTACCACTCAAATCATTCAGGGGAAAAAAAAGGTGAATATGTGCCATTTTGTTCTGTTTCTTCCTCAGAGAAATTGCCAATGACCAGCACTCTGGACTCTGCCTCTGTTTAAATCACCCTCTTTTGTATACTTTTGTTATTAGTACTGTTGCTGTTACTGGTAATTTTTCATCCTATTGTTTTTATCTCAACCCATAGTGTCTGCCTTTGTCCCTCTCTGACCAGAGGGGGCAGGGGGAGGGGAGTAGCTTATTTGGAATTTAATTCCCAGTTGGTTTTAAACCACCACACGAGTACTGTCTTATTGCCAATGCAATCCTCCCGCAGATTTAAATCTACTCCCTTCTTATGCCAAGGAGGCTGACTTTTACAGGGATACAAGGAAGTGCTCAAACATTTAACACAGAAAAGACTAACCTGTTATTTCTCATTTATTTTATAACAAAAAAATGCAATACTTTCATTTACCCAGGCACTTACATTTACTTCAAGATGAAGTATCAAATGTTGCTGAAAATATCAAATTTCACACACATCTACCTTCTAGACTAATTGGCACAGTACATATCAGACCGTGGTTTATTAGAGCATTAAACTGAATTTCCCATTATCAAAATCTATGGTTTGGGAGGATGGTATAGATTAGTTCATAAACTATCATTTCTCCACCAATGTGGCAATAATGGGTAGCAGCACTCCTAAATCAAACTGTTTGTTGTAAAAGAAAGGCTATTGCCAGCCCTCTGGAAAGGCCTTGCACTAAGAAATGAATGAGGCAGATTGATAAAAGCAATAAAAAACATCTGTGTATTTCCTCAGCAGCATGAAAAGTATTTCAAGAGGGATTATTTACACTGGTTAGAAGAAATAGCAATGATAATAGTTATTTGCGATTATACTTTTAAACAGAAAAATTCACTTTCACCATGTCTCCATAGTTTACATGCATCATTTATTTTGTTGGAGAGTACAGTTTCATGCTGGATGAAAGACATAAGGCACAGAGAAATGTCACAGGGTGAATTGCAGCCAGTGGCTGCAAGGAATTCAGCTCCTGTTCAACCTCAAAAACATCCTTTGAAGCTCACCTGGCCTCTTCACGGTCTTGTGAGTAAAACTGGTCAATGAGGAGCACATTAAGAGAGGGACCAGGACAGGGAGACAGCACAAAGTCTTGAGAAAGCCAGTGCTAAAAGCAGCACCTCACAGTGGCTCTGCAGTTATGTTCTCCATAGCCACCTGGAACACTTCTCCTTGGTGCGCTTTTCTCTGTGCTGACCTTTTTCCTTCTCACGTCCTTGTTGTCTGCCAGGCAGCAAAAGGAACTGACTGTTGCGCCTTTGGTCTACATCAGAGCATGTAGCTTGGAACAATTTCCAACCTCTTTTGATCTTACCTAGCAGGACAGGGCTATGTAGCATGGGTCATGTCCATTTTCCATGAAAGCAGATCCTTAAGAAAACCAAAAGTGAGGAGGAGTGCCTAACATGCTTCTACCTCACCAAGTCTGGCCACTCTGGAGGTTGTTTTGCCATGGCTCTGCTAACGAGAACCAAGAAATCACAAGTAAACCCCATGCGCCACATGGAATAAGAAGAGTAAATGTCTCTCTCGTGGTTGCCATGAGATTTGTGAAGCAGTCTTGGATGTGAAAATGTGAAGAAACAGAGCACCTATAATTCATTACAGTTGGGGGAAAAAAAGTCTCATGCACTTAAGCCAATCACATTTTGAGGGTTTTGGCCTTGAAGCTTGATTCACACTTCATGAAGATTTGCAGTTGGTAGCCACAGAATGCTTGCACTTGCACTGAAGGGAAGGCCTTGTGATACAATCCATTTTAAAAAAAGAGTTCCTTTTCATGACGAAAGTGTTACTGAATTCAAAGCCCTTCTGGAACTAGCAGAGCTGCACAAGCCCCTTTAAAAAAAATTCAACAGCATGGCCATGCTTAATTTTTCATGGCTGGATATAAAGGAAGAGAAAATAATGAAGAAACCCTGTAGTCAGGTATACCTCGTAGAAAGGTCAGTACAGCACAGAGTTCGCAACCTCAAAAAGTTTAACTTTGTTGTCACAGAAAACCCCATTGGATGTCTCCTTCAGTCACATCCTCTGCATACAGTGCATGACAATGACTGTCTCTGCCCACAACTACGGTGAGGATGGTGGTATTTAATTTCCTAGAGCCTAACTAATTAGCCAGGCCTAAGAACATAACCCTCATCCACTCTGCAGAACATTAAGTGTGTCTAGGGCCACCACTTAGTATTAAATGCTTGGAGCAGAGGCTACACAGAGCCTGTGAGACAATTTTAAAACTTTACAAGAAATTATGACTGAAGAAAGCCTTAAAATAGCTGCTAAAAAGGAACTGCTATCCACCTTATCATTATCGTGCAAAATAGTATAGAGATCCAGTAAGCAAACAAAGTTTCTAGATTGTTTTCCAGAGTTCCTGGTACTCAGGACTCACTCAAAAGTCTCTCTTCTCTGAAGAGAAGCAGCTCCAGCTCTTTCCAATTCCATTAACTGAACTTTTTCCAGGGCTCAAGAAAACCCTGGAATTTTTGGAATTCTTGAGTTCTAAACCCAGCAAAAATAAGAGAAAGATACACCTCCTTCCAGGTAAAAGGGATTAATTGCTTCCTGTGCTTTTGTTACCCAGTTTAGAATTCTGTATCATTCGAGGAACAGCAAGAACATTGTGTATGTTATCATGCCATATACACCTGAAACCATAGGCTGGGCTTCCTCTTAGGCTATTACATTCCTCAGCTTTACCGACTCAGAGACACAAAACCAAAATAAGTTTTCTCTTTTATATTTCTTAAGTATCAGCTCTCTAGACTATTTGCTCAGGAAGGCATTTTCTTTGGCTCCTTGTGACACAAAAACAGGCATATTTTTTACTCCGTGCTATACCGAGCACTACCATTTTTCAAGTTGTTGCCCTTCATGCAAATGATGGTGCTTGTTAACTGCTTCATTAGTTTAAAAAGTGGTTTCAGTTCAGAGTTTCTCATCTGTAACCTGTGAAGGAAATACTTAGTAGCTAATTAGAGCTACTGTATCCAAATCCCCAGCGATTGGTACATGAAATGATATATATGTATTCTGCACATTAAAAAAGAGAAAAAGTGTTAAAAGAGCAGTAAAACTACAGAATTTAGGATTAGGAAACCCTAGCTTCAAAGTTACTTGGCACTTCTGAAGAAAAAGTAGTTCATGAGGGCTGATCTCAGTGTTGTCTTTATCATTTGAGCTCTATTAAATCAGCCAAATGGAGCAGCTTTCTCCTAAATACCAAACCAATAACAAACATGAAGTTTGAAATTGTAAGCATTGATACTGCTTGAACAGAGATGCTGTAAAACACTATTAGAAGTATTTAATACCACAACACGGGATGACGGTCATTCTGATTCTGATACAATAAAAAGTACAGAAGTATAATTTCATCCTAACACAACTATAGCACTTATTACACATCAAGGGAGTAGTCCTTTCTGCTTACTTGCACAGTCCTGTTTCATGCAATGCTTTCAACCTTCAGCAACACCTTAAGTATAGTCATGTCTGCTGTGTTCAGCAAGTGCCTTTATGTGCCTTTTATGTTCACAAACTGCTGCTCTGATCTACGTTGCTCAAAAATCAAGTGCATTTTTAATGGTTGGCAGCTGATTGACATAGGACAAAACTGATCAAGAGACAAACTTCACTGAAAATTTGAATTCTTCATAGCCCTCCTTGAGAGCTTTTACCCTGTGCCACATGGTAAAGTAAATGCAAACTCATGAACACCTGAGTAGTTGAAGCTTCTTTCTTTGGTATCAGACTTAACAAAATCTTCCCACAGAGGAAACCAGGACTTCAGTCTGTAACTTCTGTCTTCACTGGGAGTGCTCCCTGAAACTACTGCTCTCCTTGAGCTTTGGTAGAAGTGATTTTGAAATAATGTACTGAGCAACTCATACGGTCAAGCTCCAAATTGGCACTGCTGCATGCTGAAAACTGCTGACAGCTATCTAACTAACAGACAAAGATATGCCTGCATGGGCCAGCATCCAAGACTGGCAACCCTTTTAAAACATGTTAGTTTGAGGTTTCCTGTTGGAAGACCCAGAGAAAACAAAATCCATCCCATGGTGAGATATCACCTGCCACCATCACCTTCAGACCTGTCAAGTCTCATTCTCGGCTCATGAGACTCCCACACTTGACTCCCACGTGCCTCTTTCCGCTGATTCCTAGCTAATGCTGGACCTCACACACAGGCCTTGGAGGGCTGTGGGATCTCTCTGGTGCTCCTAGGCACATGCTGAAGGAGATGGCTATCCTACCAGCTGTGTGCCTATACGCTACATGTGGTCAGAGAGAGCACAGCTGGGGTGCTCTGCCAGGATGGAGGAATGACAGCTGGTTACCAGGGACCCATGCCCACTTGAAGACACGACCATTAGCTGCAGCTTGTCTCTGTCTATCACATCGTCTCACACCCACATGACTGTGTGACCTCATGCAAAGGCACACTAAGGAGAGTCACGTATCAAAGGGGAAGTAAGCGGAAAGCTCTGCATCTTATTCTAGCTCTCCCTGCACTATAATAACAACATTAAAAAGTTGGACGAGGAACATGGAGGTCCCCTGATGGGCACACATGCTAAATTGGCACTGTGTTCTTCTTGAAAAAAGACAGCACATCAGCTTTAAATAACCTGCTCAGAAACCAAACCTCTAGGATATTCATATCATGAATGTCAGACATGAACAGTTGGACTCACTCTTTGCAACACACACTGAAAGTCTAAAAAGGAAATAAAGGGCTTTGTGAGAGGGGCCAGTGCTGTCCCTTGTTGTGTTTTCAAAACCTCTGGTCAGATCCTGCAGCTTGGCTTTACAGACAGTATCACCATCACACGTGGCAAAACTGAGGAACACAGGTAACCAGGCTGTTTGAGCAGGAGCTTCCATTACCCAGATACAGAGACAGACGTCTGTCAGAAATCACCTTCAGGACTGGGACATGGTGGCAACAGCTGTGAGGGGAGCTGTTCAGAATGACTGATCATTCAAGAAGAACATATCTATAAGCAGATTTTCCACTTCAGATTTGTACCTTGGATAGCAAACATTATTCAAAGGCAAGCACATGACAATAAAGCTCTGAGAAAAATTAGGACAGTTGCATCCAAGGACTACATTAACTGGTAGTTTTTCACATTAAGTTGTCCGTTACCAAAATAAAATCCAACATGCCTATCCCTGGAGGAGAACACCCTTCCACAGCAACAGATGCTGCTGCAGACATAATAGGACTAATGATATTCCAGCTCGGGAGCACACATGGAAAGTTGCAGGTGAATTATTTGACAGAAAAAAATGCATACAATGACACGTGTTTGTTCAATTCTTTTAAAAGTTCTTTTACTCTGCAGTGGGAATGAAAGACTTGTGTCTTCTTAAAAACAGATAATTCCTTTTATATGGCTGTTCTTACCTGAATACACTTGTACAGTCTTCATGTCCGGAGAATACATGTTTCTCAGATGAACATTAAGTTTGAAAAAAACCAACCCGATTTTCATTTCAACCTGTCTTACCCACAGAGCTCTGAACACTTTTTCTCCAGGTAACATACAATTCCTTTATTTGTTAACTTGGTATCTAGCAAGGCCATGTGCATTTTTTTTCAGCAAGATAATGCTTTAAATTACATTCACTGTAGTAAACATATTAGACGTTGTTCACAGCAAAGCAGACACTGAAGAGAACGCAGATCCTTTCCAGCTGTAGCAATGACTTACTAACACTGGAAATAATGAAAAAAACAACCATAAATGCATGACTGAGAAGAGACCGCTCAACCAAACCAATTCATAGCAAAGCCCAAATGTCACAAAGTCCTCAAGTCAGGGCTGTACACACTGTAGGGGAGCCCTCTCACTTGTTGTCTTTACATTACACTGGCAACAGTTCTAATACCAGAGGAGTGGATATCGCTACTTCTGGGTATGACTGGGGTCACAGTGGTTATCACAGAGTAACAGAGATCTGTGCAGTTTGGAGTGTCAAAGAAAAAAGTCTGCCACTAACCCAGCAGCTGGGAATTACTAATTTGGGACAATTTACACCCAATAAGCTAGGGCAAACCGTATCCTCTCCTGAGCCATCTGTACCAGAGTTCAGGAAGGAGGGACAGGCCATGTACTGGTATGGGAGATGACCATAACAAAAAGATTTTCTTCTCAGGGCAGAAAATAAGAATTAGAGATTCAGCCTGTGACTATGCTTCCAGGAGGAACAGAGGTGCAGGGACCAGATAGGGCTAGGAAGGAGTACAGTACTGTCACTTAACCCTGGCTCTGCTGTGTCTCTGTAAAGACCCATTAGGCTGTTGCAAGAAAAGCACAATCCTGAACTGGAAACAGCATCTGTAAGGAGCAACGATGCATTTGCGCACTCTGTCCTGTTGCAGTATCTACTTCTATTCTGTTTTCTGCAAGCACATTAAAAAGGAAAAAATTGTTCTTAATGTCCTATTTTTTGTAGCCACCCTTCTTTCCCAAAGAATGCCAAATGTCAATCTGATTGCCACTGTCTGTTTAAGGTATTTCCTGATCCCAGAAACTGATCCTTGAAGCCTGGACAAGTTTACTCTTCTGTGGCTTAGGACGAGATCTACCATCTCTCAGCTCCGTTATAGTGCATAGGTGCATATGTGATGGGATATGTCCTGCCAGATTTTCTTGCTACAACAAAGCTACCAAGACTGTAAATTGGGTGACCTGGCATCCCTGGGAATGCAAACCTCCCTGTCAGCCTCCTGCTTGCTAACAGACCTATGACCAAGATGCTGGGCTTACCCGGGAGCCTACACCAGCTTAAGAAAGGCACTTTCCAGGAGGCTCTACCTGACAGGACCTCAAAAGCATAGCCAAATTTTATCTCTGGACATCCAAGTTCAGTAATTCCCAACAATCTCCTTTTTACTTCTTCCCTGTCAACTGCTCCTGCATGGTTCCCTCCTGCCTACTCTGACATAATAATATGAGATCAGACTCCCAAATGAAAAAGCAGGACAAGCTTCCAGGCCGCAACTGGTTTTGTAATGCAGATGCTTCTCTCTGTAAGTACAGACAGCTCTGTATATTGCCAATGTGTCTCATTGAAAACACTGTCCCTTGTCGAGAGGCATTGCTGCTTTCAGACAGGCCCACCCATAGGAATAGCTATTCCCGTAGTGCCATCTCCTGGCTCAGGGTGTAGGAACACAGCAGCTGAAAATATTTTTTATATATATTAAAAAACTTTACAACAGGTTTAGACTATGGATCAATATAAAAAAACACCCAAACCACAGGCATTCTTTCAATGGATTTTGTACAATTCACTCCCAAAAAAGTATTAGTTTAAAATGATGAAGTTTTGAAAAATATCTTCTGGTCCAATCTGCTTTGCACTTTGAGCCTTTTCAGCATTTGTTTTATTTCTCAACAAACATGAAGGTTCAAAACTTCCTTTTTGCTTAAATTTTTTGTGCCATCTTATGACTCCAGAGGGTAATTCCTGAGAGTTCCACAACACCACACAGGAAGTGAAGGAAGTATGTAAAACCTCAATTATGAGAACTGTATATCATTTTAACCCCATATTTAATGATGATTGGTAACATGTATTTTCTAGATATTGGCTCTAGTTATCAGATCTCTGTAGCATATCTAGTTATATCTATCAATTTGTAGGTCAGGGTATTGTTGGTAAAAGAAGCTCATAGGAGCTCCTTTCTTGGTGAAAGATGCCCATTTATGGCTCAAAACTCTCCCAAAAGGGC
This sequence comes from Mohoua ochrocephala, assembly GCA_013398855.1. Lineage (NCBI taxonomy): Eukaryota > Metazoa > Chordata > Aves > Passeriformes > Acanthizidae > Mohoua > Mohoua ochrocephala. The sequence goes on along the minus strand of VZTA01006609.1, from coordinate 62,436 downwards.
TGACTTGGGAGAGTAGCCTCTGTCAGGACGATGCCCCGTGCAGCAGGGTGACCTCAGGAGCCAAAGGGCTGAAGAACTATGAGCATACTATTAAATCTTTATCCTTCTCCCCACCTCCAGTGGTTTGCTCTTCCTTTAAGTAATGCCTGCTCTGATATCAAGCCCCCCAAGATGTGAATAACTGTTTGAGTAAAACTTTGAATGTTGGGGTTTTTTTTAGTTGATAATGAGTACAATTTATGAGCATTGCAGTAACTGGGGGAAAGGTAATTCTGGCAGTGGGAGATTGTGACCACTGACTCATTGACCACCTACTCAAAATAGACTCCAGACTCAAACGGAGGGAAGAACTGCACATGAGGACTAATTTGCATGAGAAATGAGAGATATAACTAGTGTGAGAAATGAAGCCGACTCCTCTTTTTGAGGTTTTATAAATTTAATAAGGGACAATAGGGGACAAAGGTCACTTAAAGCAAAACCCACAGCACTGGGTGCGTGGCTCATAGCCAGAGGTACACACGCTTACGCAAATTTCCCGTTGATATGCTTTAACATTATGCATATTAATAAACTACAATGCATATGTAGAGTGTTTCTGAGAACTAATTTACGTTCTTTAGAAGGGATTAACATAGTTTCTCCCCTGATCCGCCTTTTTAGAGCATGCGTATTATGATCGTGAGGGTCTTCGGGGGTCTTCTTCGATGAAGGCTCAAGGTCTACCTCGCATCTGAACTTTTCAACTTCGTCTTCAGAGCATGCACAGTTATGGTGTTCCTAGGTCTTTCTGGATCCAACTGGTTTAAATGTTTTACTTTGTGGCTAATTGGCTTTACTTTTGCCAACTTCTCATTAGTACATCCTGCTGCTTCCCCATATAGCTATACTTGTCTATTTTTGAGATTATTCACCTGGCGAGTTTCCGTTTATTTAAGCATTAAGCGATTAGTTAGCCATATACTAGCTATTACATTGTATAGAAAGTTATGATTCAGATTATATTGGTATCTTATAACTCAAGCTATATAAGCATCTTGTAACTTTGACCCTAGTTATAACGTTAACTAGTTACTATTTGCATAGCAAAGTTTAACTAGTATTATGTATCAGAATATGTTAGTAAGTATTGTATTTGCACATAATACTTCCTAATATATTCTGATACATAATATTTCTTACATTTTACTACCTGCGAAAGCCAATGCTGTAATAGCTGCTTATCACACTAGCAAATAGGGGGTTGAGTACTAATTAACAAAGAGGTTATGTAATAAAATGCATGTCTTAGTCTGTTAAAGTCTATAAATACTGTAAAGCTTTGATGAATGGGGAGCTAGTCTTTTATGGGTTACCACCTAGCTCCCTACTTTGTGCAAACTAGAATAAAAAAAATAGAAATACCTTGTCTCAGTGTGTGAATTGGTGCTGTGTGATGAGTAACATTCAGAACACCTCCATCTTTTGGAAAGCCCCTGCACACGATTATCATAAACTGCCTTATTTAGAGAGCCAGCACTCAAAACAAAAAGGAAAGAAAAAGAAAAAAAGAAAAAGGAAAAAAGAAAAAGCACACACACACACACATACACACACCCCAAAAAAGCGTGCTAAATTATTTTAGTGCGCAGGTTCTGCAAAGCAAAACCCATTGACACCAGGAGGACCGGGCCCGCAAAGGCAAAACGGCCAAAAGGCCCAACGAGGGGCAGCCCTGAGGGGAAGGGGCTCAGGTTTCAGCCATGCCGCCCTCGGGGGGTGACAGCCCCTTTCCTGAAGGCTCTGAAAGAAGGAGGACGGAGCCATAACCAGCAGGGTCGTCCCTCACGCCGGGTGCCATCACATGAGTCGCCTTCAGAGCACAACCCCTTCGTCCGGCTGTAACCTTTGCTCCCGCTCCCCTCCATGACGTGATTGCAAAGCTACATTAGAAAAATATTAATTATACAGCTGTTTCACCATACTCCCGCCTCCAGCCCGAAAGAGATTTACAGCCGTGGGTAGGCGGGCACAGGGATAACTCACGGGGCTCCAGCAGCAGTGCCTCCCTGTCCTGTCCCGCCCTGTCCCGTAAGATGGCGGCGCGGCTGCTCCGCCTGCGCGGTCTACTGCGGGCCGCCGGCTCCCGGCCCTTCTCCGCCCAGCCCAGGTGAGCGGGACTGGCCATGGTGGGCAGCGCTGGGGCGGAAGGCACCGATCCGTGAGGGTGGGTGAGCGCCCCTGAGTTCAGGTTCTGTAAAGACCGGGGTGAATATCTTTGCCCACCTGCTTGGGGGTGTCTGTGTACGGGCTGATGGGGCTGTCTGTATGTGCTGTCCATTCTGTGTGGATGGGTGTATGCATCTCTGTGTTTGGAGGGTGTGGATGCGTGTGGTCTGTATACGTGTAGCGGGAGGGTTACAGGCGGTATATGTGGATGTGTGTGTGTGCGCGCGTGTGTGTGTGTGCGCGCGTGTGTGTGTGCGCGCGCGGCCGTGCCCCCATCGCAGGAGGCAGCTGGGGCTGGGCGAGGCCCCCGAGCCGCGCGGGCCCGGGAGCCCCAGCGCATCCATCCCCGTGATCTCCCGACCTTTGCTCCACTTCCCGGGAACAGCGAGTCCCGTGCTGGCAGCGGGTGACAGCCGGGCGCGTCCTCGCCCGGGCACCGCGTTCCCCCGTGGCAGCAGTGCTCGGGCTCGGGGGCTGGGGGGAGCAGAAAGGCAGGAGTGGGATCACACCTCCCCAGACCTTCGAGTTGTCTCTCCCAGGACTGTTGTTGAGAATAAGGGAGTAGCCAGGCCATTCCCTATGTGGCATGCGGGGTGTGAGCCACAATTAAACAAAAGGGTGGGCTTAAATAAAGCTCAACATCATCTTAAACAGCTTTAAAAATAAGGTGGAGCTTTTGAGAGAGTCAGCTTTGAGGGTACAAAATACTCAACAAGCAAGTTGCTGTATCCCATTTTTCCCAGATATTATTAGAAGTAAATATCGTCTTGTGTTTCAGGGGGATTATTTCACTGGCAGAGCCTGAGTAACTACATGTGGTAGTAAATAAAGGCTTGTGTCTCTATAGCAGAGTAAATAAGTGTAGGCTCAGCTGAATTCTGTAGGACTACACACAGTTGATGTGCGGAGGAACTGAGAGATTAACAAAATAGTTTGAGAAAGGAAAAATGAATGCCTCTTCCATGTACTCAGCTCTGTACTTAAAATTTCTGATGTTTAATGGCAATACAATAAAAGCAAGCCAAAGAATCCAATGCGCAAATATAAGAAGTGAATTTTCACTTCAGCCTTAAAGTAGTATGTCATCCTTGATGTTCCAAACCCGTACAAAAGCTTTATAAACTCTTCTTTCTTAATTCATAATTATGCTTTCCTTGTGTGGTTTCTACTACTGACATTTACCACTATTTCAGTTTTTATTTTTTTGTTAAAGCATCATTTTGTTTTTACATATGTTTTCATTGGGGTAACTGTATTCTATTACCTATATGTGTGTTGTTATTGTTTTTAATTTATTTAAGGACAAACCAGCCTTACTTTACCTCCATTAATAGTCCAGTGGAGTGGAGTGTATGTTAGTTCTTTGTATTTATCATGGGTATCCTTTAGACCTAATGGTGTGCCAGAGTTGGGATGTGAACTATGTTTAGTAACACGGGTGTTTCCTCATTTTTAAAAGGGTTATGCAAATAGGGTACCTGTGTCCTAACAGATGCATTAATTTGTCTTTTTTTAGTCCTCTGCAAACAGAACAGCATGGCACAAAGCGCCTGGAACCATCTTCTGCTAAAACTTTGATTGATATAGGCACTCGGAGGATCTTCTCATCAGAGCATGATATCTTCAGGGAGAGTGCCAGGAAGTTCTTTCAGGAAGAAGTACTGCCTTTTCACACAGAGTAAGATAACCTCTTAAACATTTTGGTTTGCCAATATTTATTTTTCCCCAAAATGCTTTTTGCAGTGTTACTCCTGATACAATAGGATATGCAAATTTGCCAAATTAAAACAAACTTGTGAAAGTCATGCGTTAAGGAAAATCACGCATAATCAAAATTGAATGCATCCTTTGAGCTCCAGTGTAGGCAATCTGGCATCCTCATCTTAGGCCCACGAGCAGACAAATGCAGTTTGCAGAGTTGCAGCAAAGTTTCCCTGCCTGTAGGATTAACTGACACAGGTGTTTTTGGGGTAGAGTTGGGGGACAGTTTAGTTCCCACACTATTGGGAAATAGTTACTGAAAAAGGCTTTGATCATGTGTCTAGGTTACTGTCTCTCTTGCAGTAGATTTTGTAGCGACATATAGGTACATATAGCATGGTGAGGTGAATCATGTATTTCCAAGAAACTTGCACAAAACATCTTTGTTTGAATTTCTTTATTTTTTGTTTCTGTGGAAATATGTGCATAGAGAGTAGAAGCGTTGTAATTCCACTGAACTAGAGCTGGAGGGTTGTTTTAGCCCTTATTTTAGCCATATTCAATCACATTATAGTGGTGGATAGGAAAGAAATTAACTCAAGATATGGTTTTGAACCGAAAGTGTCAAGCTGTAGTAGTGTCTTAAGCAATTTCTAGTTTACTTGAAGTGAAAACAGCAAGGGGTAGTGAAGGGCTTACTCTGAAATTGCCCTGCTAGATGAGAGTATCCTGATACAGCTCAAGTGTGTATCCACAAACAGCTGAGGTGCCTCAATTGAGTGGGTGGAGCGTCATGGGTCTGGGGCAGGAATGAGCAGCAGGAGGCTTACAGCAGGGTTGGTAACAGCTATTTTTTTTTTTTATCCTCAAACCACAACCTCATAGTAGTATGCTTTTCCACTGTACAATCATATTCTGTCCATAAAACCAGATGTTTTCCCTCATTTTGTGTTAGAAGAACTTCCAGGGCAGGTTTGTGTACATGTATTGGCTCTGTTTGAGGTTGCTGAAGATCCTGTTTGCCATCTTGCTGACACAACGATTTCTTAGAGAGGCTGGATCGAGTTGAACTTGTGTTCTTGCATCACTTCAGTGACGGATGAACCACTCCGTTCTCACACCTCTGAAGTAAACAAGGAGGCTTCAGGCACAGTATATTGATTGTCTGGGCTGAGGTGAAGAGACAAATGTAGCATCAGTTAATGCAGTTGTGGGTTATTTTGAGGAGGAGAAGCTTTGGGTGAAGTAGAGGCAGGAATGTCCCTGAAAGTGGGGATCAGGGGCAAAGCAAAGATGGTAAGAAGAGATTGAAGATTTCCAGTGTAGGAGCAAAAGCTCTGTGAATCAGCTTAAATACTGGAACAGCTTTGCCCAGAGAAGCTGTGGCTGCCCCATCCCTGAGAGTGTCCAAGGCCAGGTTGAATGGGGCTTGGAGCAACCTGGGCTAGTGAAAGATGTCCCTGCCCATGGTAGGGGGTCAGAACTGGATGAGCTTTAAGGTCCCTTCCAATCCAAGCCATTCTGTGATTCTATGATTCTGTTTTATACGTAGGATAAGATACTTGATTAACTGTGGGTAAACAGCTATGGTATAGCTCTGCTGCACACAGGCGCATCAGAGGAATGTCTCTGATATAATCTCTTTACCATATAATTTTAAAATTGTGGCATTAGAAAAAAAAGGCTTTAAAAAAAAGAAAACCTGGACCATTAATGGCCATCCAAAGTTCTATTGAGTTGGCAAACCCCATAAAGAGGCACTAATTTTCCAAGAATAGATAATTCCTGTGGTGTTAAAATTTGCAAACTGTCAGCAGATAAGCCTCAACTATCTATTTACACAAACTTGAAAGTAGCTTAAAGCAGTAATTTACCAAGATACGGTACTGACTCGTAAGAAGTGCACAGGGACAGATTTTTATACAAAACTGACTAATATGGTATCATTTGGTTCTGATAAAGCATTTTTCATTGGTAGAGCTGAAGTCTTTCACAAAAGATACTGATGTGTTATACTCATTTTGTATGTCAGTAAGTGTACATTTGTAAATGGAATGTCAGGAGTATAAAGACCTGCCTGTAATGATCCAGATGGTTGGGGCTAAATCGCCTAAATCCCAGTCTGGTATAAGAGTCATAACAAGTTTTAATGAAATCCTGTCAGGTTACACATTGGAAGCAGGAATTCTGACTTGTTTTACAGTTGGTGTCCCTCTAATGCCGGTGGCATCTGTGGACTTGAAGATTAAAAACTCTGTGATTAAGCCGCTGCTCCTTGGCTGTGACATATAGTTGTCTGTGTACCTTCACACTGTCTGTTGGTGTTCCAGTGTGAGGCAGCAGCCGTGACAGATAAACAGTAGCACATGAGGCGTTCAGTGTGACCCTGGTTTTGTGTTCATTTGGCAGATGGGAGAAGAATGGCCAAGTGAGCAGGGAGCTCTGGGAAAAAGCTGGACAGCAGGGTTTGCTGGGTGTTGCTATTGCTGAAAAACATGGAGGCATCGGAGCGGATATTCTCTCTTCAGCCATCGTCTGGGAGGAGCAGTGAGTACTAGATGCTTCAGGAAGAATTTCAGTGATCCTATTGCTTGTGATTGTATTTTTTTTTCCATAAGTTATCCTCATTATGGACTACATTTGCTTACAGAAAATGATGTTATCTTTCCTGTGGAAAGGTGACGCGCCGCGTGGGTGGCTGGGTGGAGGGGCAGCTGCTTGTTCAAGAGGGGTCCTTAGCAAAGGAAACCTCTGCGGTGCCTCCTGGCACACTGGCTAGCTTACCCTCTCACACCCGTGCAGTGGAAGCAGGCAGCCACTCTCACTCACGCACGGTTAACTTGCCCAGGCGCAACCAGAGGAGAGAGGCGGCCTTCGTATGGAGTTCTGATGATGTTTATTTGAAAGTATCCAGGGGAGGAAGAGAACGACTTTCTACTCGGGACTCCCTTGTAAAGGAGTCCCGAGGGGCGGGGCTATACAATCAACGACCAATGAGGAGACGGAAAGAGGGGAACAGGGGGCTGGGTTACAGCCTTATAGGGATCTACAAGATTTGATGAGAGAAGCCATTAAACAGAGTTAAGGGGGGATCTTTAAACCTGGGAGCTGGTCCACCAGCGGGCCAACTCCGCACCTGAGTCTTCCGGCCCCCTGGTCACCTCAGCTGTTGGTTCAGTCGCTGCAACAGAAAGGATAGTTTAGATATATGTAAATCCCTCCTGTTTTAAGTATTCTGGATCATTGTCTGAGTAACAAGTGTCATTATGCTCCACTGGCTTTGTGACTCGGGAAAGCGTTTTTTTTTTAGCCTGGTAGGTTATGTACCCATTTGGCTGTAAAATTGCATTCTATAAATAATGGTAAAAGTGCCAGAAGATCTCTGAGACTTATGTGTAGTGGGGTTTTCTTCATTATTGGGGCTGTGTTGTAACGGTGCAAGTTCAGTGTTCAAGTCTTTGTAGTACTTTTTTCCGAACTTCCCCCCTCCCTTTTTTTTTTTTCCAGGATGTATGTTAACTGTACAGGCCCAGGGTTCAGCCTTCATTCAGATATAGTCATGCCCTACATTGCAAACTATGGCTCTGAAGAACAGATTAAACACTTTATCCCCCAAATGATTACAGGCAAGTGCATTGGAGCTATTGCCATGACAGAACCTGGGGCTGGCAGGTAAGCCAAATATTAAAACAATGGTCTTAACATTATTTGCTGTCTATTGATTTGTCAGTGAAAAACATTCTGAACCTCCTGGTTAGTTACTGTACGGACTAGACTATCCTACATTATAGGTAAGACTTGAAAAACCTGTTATAGATTACTTTATTACGGCTTTGTCATTTCAAGACAGTAGCTCAGAATCCATTTCTGTATTGTCCTACTGTGGGCAGTTATGCTTTGTATTTGCTTTTGCAGTCTGAGTTTATAGTTACCAACTTGCTTGCATGTGAACATACTTATGAAGCATAGTCAGCGGGAAATTACATACCTTGGTAAAGAAGGCTTGGCTTTACTATTAGCTTTTTCTGTGGAACAGAGCACCTTGTTTTTCTTTCCTCTGAATCCTTTCAGAGAAATGTCCCTCCTTGCCCAGCACATGTTTGGAGTAGACACTGCTGATCTGACCAGTTTCCAAAAGAGAGAGGGACACCTGAAGTGCAAAACCTGTTGGTGTCGTGTTTCTACAAATGGTAGATGTTGCTCATGGCTTTTCACAGAGCCTCCTGATCAGGACTGAGCCTGTTTAGAGGATGTGGTTTTGTGTGCCATTTGTCATCTGAGGCATACTGGTGTAAGTGGATGCTGACCTGTTGATGTCAGTGCTTGTATTGCACCACCTCCCACAAGCAGAGATGGGGAAATGGGACCTCATGCTCCTGTATGGTTGCATAGATTTATCATCCTTTTCCACAGCGTGCTTGTGGTTTCTGTTACACTCGGCTGTTTCACGATGTCTCACTATCCTCATCTGTTTTCACTAAGCCCATGCCTGGATGGTATAAAATCTGCCTTATTTTGTTCTGGATAGAATTCAATATACAAATTGCAGCTTCCAGAATCTTTTTTTGAAGGACCTTTTGAATTTCATTTTAGTGACTTGCAGGGAATACGGACATATGCAAAAAAAGATGGAAGTGACTGGATTCTTAATGGGAGTAAGGTAAGTCCGCTGACATACATACTGCTCGTAGGCTTTAGGAACTGAATTCATTTAGCCGAATGCAGCAGGATGTGCACCACTCTCAGCATCTCCTCCCAATCCTTTTGGTTTGGGTTTTTTGTGTGGGTTATGTTGTAGGTGGAGTTTTTTGTTCCAGTTACTTTTTTATAGGTCTTGAGATATGTCTGTTGCAGGCAATTTACAAACTGATTTATGGGAGGGCTTGTATAGGTTCTTTTTGTAGCTTTTAAATAAACCTATTAAAAGGCTTATTTTCCCTTAAACTGTGAAGAAAAGGGGGGAAAATGTGCTGTGTAGTATGAGCAGGATGGTTGTTAGTACTGATGTTTAACAATAAAATATATGCACTACTGCTGTGAAATCTTCTGTGGCCCGAGTAAAAACTTGTGCTGCCACAATGCAAGCTGTGGAATCTTTATTCAGGAGCTTGCCGGTCATGTTAGAAAAAAACCAAAACAGCTGCATCAGATGCTCTGTCTTGTCAAGCTGTGGCAAAGCACTTTTTTCATTACCATAATGAAAAGCAAGAAGGCAGAAATAGTGTTCAAGTGTGAGTGTGTGTTCAACAGGCCATTTTTTTTAAAAGCTATGAAATGTCTTAATCTTCTTTTGTACTGCTGCTGATAACATAGTACTGATAGAGACTTCTGGTCTTAGCAGAATTTCAGTGGTGAGAATGTGTGCAAGCAAATACATATGCATAGGTGCTAAAAAGGTACCTATGCCACTCATTTGAAGCCAAGCAGGACAGAAAGCTTTCTTTTGCTGGACTTAAGGTGGATCCATTTGACAGGCTCATGAGTTGTTCTACCGGGTAATAGTAAGCAGTTGTGACAAGAAGCCGTTGATAGTTTTGAGTGTTATGCCTTACTAATTAATTTCCAGACAAGAGAACCTCTGTGTATATTTACATTTGATATTGTATTCCTTCTTTATCATGGGACGGACAAAAGAAACAGATCTGTGCCTTCTTTAACTTCACTCTTCTACCCTACACAGTACTTCTCAAATTAATGTCTGCCTTGTTCCAAAACACTTAATATCAAAAGCTTAAAATTCTTCTGGACACTTGAACCTTGCCTTTCAGTTCCCCCGTGAAAGTGTCAATGTAATTTTTCTTTCTGCTACTTGGTGATCTCTTCTAACCTCTATCCACCTTTATTTTATTTTATTCTAAGTTGCCTTTTTTTTGCAGGTGTTCATCACTAATGGTTGGATGAGCGACGTAGTGATCGTGGTTGCAGTTACAGACCGGGAGGCCCGATCCCCTGCTCATGGGATCAGCCTTTTTCTGGTGGAAAATGGAACAAAGGGTTTCATCAAAGGACGCAAACTGAACAAAATTGGCCTGAAAGCTCAAGTGAGTTCCTACAACCTCTAATGCAATAGACTTGGAGAAAGTCTAAACCCACTTAATGCCTTGCAACTGCTAAATAAAGATGGAACTATGGTGCTATTCTAGCTGTTAGACTTTAGAGCACAAACATGCAACATATGTATCCTGATTTTGCCTGTGGAAGTCTGAAGCATGTGATGTGCAAGGAGAGGCTGAGGAAGCTGGATGTGTTTACTCTGAAGAAGCCTGGAAGGACAGGATCTTACTTATGCCTTTAGCTATGGAGATGGTGGGGCCTGATTCTTCCTTGAGGAGCAGAGTGAAAGGGAGAGTGACAAAGGAGACAAGTTACATTAAGGGAAATTCTTAGTAGGGAAAAAAGTCCACCAGGAAAGTGATTGGTTAGTGATTGCACAGGGGCCGAGAGAGGTCCTGGAGCCTTCATCTTTCGAGCTTTGGAAAGCTTAACTAGACAGGGCCCTCGGCTGATTTTTTTTCTGGAGCTGCTCTGAGTAGGATGTATGCTAGATGACTTCTGGAGGATCCTTCCAGGCTACATAATTCTGGGATTTCAAGATAAAGTGCACAATAGCAAGAAAAAAATAGGGCAAAATTAGTGTAGTGAGAGACTCTCAACTGTTGCGTTTCAAATCCTCTTAGGACACAGCAGAGTTGTTTTTTGAAGATGTGCGGTTGCCAGCCAGTGCCTTGCTTGGAAAAGAAAACAAAGGCTTCTACTATCTGATGGCAGAGCTCCCTCAGGTAAAAGGAATGCGAGTGTTTGCTGTCTGCAGGAAGAATACAGAGACAGTTTTTGTCATTAATCCTGAAGTTTATGTATTGTGGTGAGCCACGTGGGTTGCCAAAGTGGGATGCCTTTGTAACACCCCAAAACATTTCTATGGGTTAAGCTCACAGGAGAAATAGCAACCAGATATTCTCAAGAGTCACAATGACACAAGTTTACCGGCAAAATATAGAAAATCAAGGGACTTTGGCAAAGGATATAGTGCAACATCCAATTAACATAAAACACTTATCACAGCATTAACTTAGTCCTTTTAACTGAGCAACTGTGCAATGAGGAAAGAAAAGCCATTTTTGGTAGGCTTTTTTTCCCTAGAGTTGTCCTATTGAAATTGTTAAATACACTTGATGTTTAAACTGAGCAGTGAAAGCCAATAATTGAAACAGAATCTGATGTGAATTTTTCAATTGGTAAGATTCCTGTGGTCAATCTGTAGCTATTTTTTTGAGTCATTGTGAGGGAGCATTATCCCGGTAAAGACTTAAAGCTTTAGACAGCAAGGCGTTTGTCCCACTCGTTAATTTCAGTAATGCAGTATGTCTGGTTTGATATTTTATGTGACTTCTGCTCTCACTCCCTTAATGAACAACACTGAACATCTGTGTCCTAATTGTGCATCTGATGCGGAGGAATGTAGGACTAACTCAACTGGATTCTGTAATTTGTGTTTCAAAAGGAAAGACTGCTAATTGCTGATATGGCTCTTGCCGGCTGTGAATTCATGTTTGAAGAAACAAGGAATTACGTGAAGCAAAGAAAAGCTTTTGGGAAGACAATTGCGCATTTGCAGGTGAGTTAGAACTGAGCCACTTGTGTACAGATTCTAGTGTGTGGTTGCTGTACATCTGTGTATGTGAAATAGTTACTGAATGAAAATCACTGGGCTGTTTTGAAAGGATTATTTTCACAGGTTTCACTGTTGGACTGTGGCTGTTTTTTGCTTCTGTGCCCATTGTTCATCTTTGAAATGCAAAAATAATAATTTTTTTAAAGCACCAGAAAGGCCTTAATGCATGTGTTTTATGACACCTCCCAGCAGTGCTACTTCTGAGAAGGAAATAGGTAGGCAGGAAGTATTCTGGCTCCTTGCTGCTGCTAAAGAACAATTCCCTTGTTAATCTTAGGCTTGCATTTTACTGCCAGAGGTCCTAATCGCAGGGTCCATCACACCTGCATGTATTTGTCTGTGCCTGGAATCCTGGGGACTGCCTGTGCAGGTATTGTGTTCCTCTGCACGCAGAGCATTGCAGAAAAATTACTTTGGAGGTTGCTGGAGGTGGGAACTCCTGGGAGTGACCTTGCTGCCCGAGTGCTGCGGAGGTGTTTCATGAATGTTGTAATGAGAATCCTCAGCCAGCAGCAGTCTGGGTGTTTGTGTGACTGCACATGAAACTGTTGGGTCATGCTCTGTGGGCAGAGCTCACTCCTGATGGGGGTAGGTAATTGAGTTTTGAGACATTTGTGCCTACACTCTTTAGCTGCAGTCATAAAACATATGTTGCTTTCCACAGGATTGATATACTACAGTGTTCCTGACAACAACATTAACTGTTAGGGCTGAAGCAGGCCAAGCTTCTGCATGTTTGGTTTATAGAATAGAACTGACTCATATGGGCTAAAGATGTTGGCTGCCTCTTTTTTTGATATACTTTTGAAATAATTAACAAAAAAATCAGTTTGTACGTCTTGAGACTTCGTTTGTCAAATCTTTAGTTGTGAAGAGCACCAGAAGTGGAACTTTTAGTTGGCTGGAATGCTAGGTGTCCTTCAGGGGATTATGATCTTCATCTGTTTTTTCAAGTTAACTTTCAGGAATCCATAATTCCAGATGGAATTTAGTATGCTCACTGTGCATACTAACACAAAAGAACTATATTTTACCTTTTTAATGTAGGTAGGGAATGCTTCCTATTTGTAGTAGTTCACTTTGCAGAGATCTCCAAAATTTTTTAGGCTAGGCCACCAGAAGGTGGACAATAAATTTCATAAAGTATAGTATTTTTGCCAAAATAATTAATTTCTGCATATCGCTTCAATTTCCTTTTTCTTGTTGCTGATGACTCGAGTGTGCATATTATAAATAATCCTTTCCAGTTAGAGCTCTGCGTTGGGCTAATTCATTTAGTCATGCCACATTACAGAATTTGAAATTAACTCTTTCCTTGCAGTAGTACACCGGTCCAGTATATTTATTGTCAAGGGAAGCAAGATTTTTTTATATACATCTCTAGAACTGAAATAAGAAAGAACTTTTATTAGTGGGTGATGTTTTTATCCCCTCCCTGCCAGAATTACAAGAAGGTGACCGAATGCCTGCCTAGTCTGGTTTTGCATAATCTTACGATGGATTTTACCTCTTCTATCTAGACCTCTTTTCCAATGTTGCAGAACTCAGTGCTGGAAAACTTTCCGGTAGTCTAAAATTTCTTTGATTTTTTGCCTCAGTCTCTTTGCATGTAGCTTAAACTCTGAAGAATGCGTAGAAAAAGCATTCTTGCTTTTTTTTTTTTGATGGTGAAGTGTTATTAATTGGGAAAATTCATGGCTCTACAGAGTGAAAGGGTGTTCTCTCACAAGAAGGAGCCGAGAGTGACAGAGCACTCTGGGCCTCCTGCTCTTTAGGAATTTGTTTTCCCTTTCTCTTGTGCTTTTTCTCTTAAATTTGTGGTTTGAGTTGACCTTGAGAAGTAAAGAGCAGTCTAATTTTGTCTAATAAGACTGGTGAAGACATTATTGTTTGGAAAGTAAAGTGTTTTCTGATGTACAGAGCCAAAGCTGTTTGAAATAGTAATTTCTAACAGCAATCCTTTTGGAAAATGCTGCATTTTCTACCTGAAGTATTAAACTGCACTATGCTTCTTTCCTCTACCCTCTCTGTCCACTTCCAAAACAAGACAGTACAGCACAAGTTGGCCGAAATAAAAACGCAGATTTGTGTGGCCCGAGCTTTTATGGACAACTGTTTGCAGCTCCATGCAGATAAACGCCTGGACTCTGCCACAGCCTCAATGGCAAAGTATTGGTATGTGCTTACAGTCATCTAGAAGTGTTACTTGCATGATCGTAACTCTAATGATGTCAACAAAAATCACAGTTACATTGAAAACCAGGGTTGGTTAACCAGATCAATTTCAAAAGAAATAATTTTTAAAATAGGCTTCCATTAAGAACAAGATCACGCCTCAGCTTTAGCTTTAAGTAAAAGCGAGTGCTCCATTGGTATTTAGACAAAAAATTTCTGTAAGCAATTTGTTGTTGGGTGTTTTTTGGTTTTCTTCGTTGTTTTTTTAATGAGGTATATGGCTTGGTTTGGTTTCTTTAAAAGAAAAATGTGAATATATGGAGCAAAATTTGAATATATTTGAAGCTCTATGATACTGTCTAGTTAATGTTACTTAACAATAGCTGTTTGGCCCAGCCAGTTTTCAAAGCTATCTGGTTTTAGGAAGAAATAGTTGGCTACAGCTGTTGCTGTAACTGAGACTGAACAGTGCTTTCCTTTACTGTCCAGAACTTCTGCCTCATCCTGTACTTGATGGTGTTATATGTTAACTTAGTTTTATGAGAGAAAAACAACTGGAAACATCTAAGATAGTGGTACATGAATTTGTATAGTTTTAGCTTGTTGCAAAGAAAACACATGAGGCGTGAGCGAAGAAATTTATGGAAGATACACAGGTTTACAGTTCTTAGGCTTTTCAAAATAAGTATAGTGGAAATGAGCAGAAATATTTACAATGGAAGGAAGGGTTTTGAGTGCTATTCCTGGCAGTGATTACCTAGAAGTACCAGGTACAGAAGCAGAGGCATTCAGTTTTGAGGAGGAGGAAGCAACTAATGCCAGCTGAGATATGCAGACCCACTTCCTCAACAAATTTCCCAAAGCAAGGCATTTGAAACTCCCTCGCTTTCTCAGCTGTTTACCATCATTATTTGTTGTAGATTTCCTCTTTCCCTAGTGGAGTCCCTGTGACCCTTCCATAAGACTCTCTTAAATGGTCTAGAAAACGCTTGAATGTAGAATTGCCTTATTCCCTAACGTATTAGGAGATTCTCTCTAGTCTCTAATTTTCCTTCAAACCTTTTGTGTAGTCAATGACTTGAGTTAGAGCTTTCAAAGATTTTAAAACCTGGTTTGTGCATCTCTTTTTTCATATCTGGAGAAAGGTCTGTAGGGTCATTTTGGTTTGGTTTTTCTTGTGGTGACAGGTTGTGTTACATACCTAAAAGAATTTGAGAATATATTTAGGAAAGATAGTTGCAGTAACTCACTGCTGCAGAATTAAAGTTGGTATAATAAACAATAAGGATTTAACTGAATGAGGGGATGGTTTTGGGAAAAGGCCATTATTCCACGAGAAGCAATTGACTTGTCATTTTCATTTCTTCTGTTGCCACTGAAAGCTGTACGCTTAGAAAGTGGTTTTTTTCATGTATTCTAACTTCAGCTTGAGCTTCCAGTGCAGTTAAATTTTTTTTGCTATTAAATCCAAATTTTGCAGTCAACAAGTGCTGTTGAAGAATTACAGTATGTTCTAGAATTGAAGGCTATAAAGTTTATTGTGGAAAATAAATTATGCCCAGGTGAAGGTTATGCTCAAAGAGCATCCTGGTGTGTTGCTAATGGGAATGATGGGGGGAAGCCTGGTTTACTGTTGATTTCTGACAAAGCTGAGGGATTTGGTAAGAAAAGAGACTGTATCAACTTGCTTCACAAAAGGATTCTCTTGGCCTATGAGAAAGGTAAACAAGCCTGTCTGTTTTGAAACCTTTCATTTTCTGAAAGCTGTCCCATAAAGGGAACAAAACTTTAATGCATTAAATTGAACAGTACTTATTTCTTACTAATCATGTTATGTTTTTGTCTTGTTAGCATGTCTTTATCTTTTGTAAGGTTTTGCAACATGTCCTTCTAAAAGCAAATTTCCTTTTGGCCTTTTAAGGTGTTCTGATCTCCAAAACAGCATAGCTACTCAGTGTGTACAAATGCATGGAGGATGGGGGTACATGTGGGAGTATCCAATTGCAAAGTAAGTGTAATATTTCAGATTATATGATGAAAGATTACCAGCAAAGTCAAATGGGGCACTTCTTTATGTCTGTGCGTCAGTTGTTTAGGGTTAGTAGTGATTTACCGTTCCTTTCCTCATCATGTTTAATTGAAAGGGAATCTACTGTACAGATGTCTGCAGGAAGGCTTTGATTTGATTCTCCAAATAACTCATAAACTGTTCAGCAATTATTGTCTGTTTTCTTCACAAAAGAGAAGTTGGTTTTTTAGAAGAAAATGTTAATTGAAAAAACAGAAGGAAAACTATAAAAGTAGAAATGAGGGGAGCTAGTTCATGTTTTATCTGAAATTAATTTCCTATGTATGAAGAAAACATGTTGACCAGATACCACTGAGTATCAAATTGTCAAATCAAGAGCATAACTGGCTACATTCAGCTTTTTTACCTCATTTAAAATGAAAAAGATATTTCTATGTAGAAAAAGGAATTTGCCATTCCCATTTTTTTTTCTGACTTTATGAATTCAGAGACATTTATGGAGCTTTTGTATATATCCTTGTGTATTATCTATGAAGTTCGTGTACAGGCCATGTGACACACTAAGTAGAGATTTTGGTACTGTTTTTTTTGGTTTTTTTTTTAATCAAAGAGGCGGTAATCTGACAGTAGAAATAGCAAAACCAGGACTGCTGTGCAGTTATCATAAATGAGTAAGCTGATTTTTTTTTAACTGGGTAGGTTTAGCTTTTTTAAAAATTTTAAATACATTGAGTATGAAATGTTGCTTTAAAGTAACTTGTTCCTCAGTGTTTGCAATGAGTGTAATTGTGAGTGTTCTGCACCGTCTTATAAAAGGAAGGCCAGCAAGCCTTGTTCGGAGTGTCCCTACTTGTCTGTGTGTACAGTAGTTGCCCACACAGGGTTTTATTATCTCTGTGGTCCAGCGATATGTAGATTTCCAGAGAATGCCACATTGCTCCTGGGCTGCTCTCTGTATGATGAAGCAGAATGAAAATGGAAAAGTTCTCTGTCATCGTCCTGTGTGCTGTCACCAGGAACGAGAGTTGGGAGTGGAGTAGTAGGAGGAGTCTGCGTTTGAAGGGCTTTACTTTTTTTGGTTAATTAGAGGCAATGGTGGAGACTTTACACTATAAACAAGCAAGGAAGAGATACTGACGCAGTTCCTGGTTTGGCGCGCAGCACCCTGGAAAGTTGTAATGTTCTAGGTAGTTAAAGCCTCTTAGAAAATAAGAACTACTTTATCAATGAGAATAGTATACTTTGAAAAGAGGGATCTCTAAAGATAAAATGCTCTTTTTTTTCCGATTGTACGTTCATTCTGAGGTGGTGTTTGTAATGTTTCTTTGTTTTGGTTTGTTTTTTTCCTCCCACAGAGCTTTTGTGGATGCCCGTGTTCAGCCAATCTATGGTGGTACCAATGAAATAATGAAAGAACTTATTGCTAGAGACATTGTCAGTGACAAGTAGGGCAGATGCTTACTGCTTTGCAGAGTCTTGCAGAATTCTTTTATATATTGACGTATGGCATAAAATCAGACATCAGAATGTGAGTAAAATAAATGTGCTGTATCATATTCTTTAAAGGAAGCGACACTTAAAGGATGTGTTAGTAATAACAGTGTGCTCATATGCAGGATATCTAATATTTAATGAACTTAAAATTTAAATGTCTTTGAAGAACACAGAGTAGTTCTCTGTGTGTCAAGAGTTCCGGTTGTGAAAGGCAATTTTAAGTCTGGAACGTTGGGTAGTTTGGTCTTTCAGACTTGAACCCATTGTGTTGAATCCAAACCTCGCTTTTCAGAATCAAATCTCGAGAGAAACCATATTCTTAACAAATAAACAAAATTAAATACATTAATGTAACTTTGAATTTGTATTTCCCTTGACAAGTAGAACTTGACACTATGACTGTTGCTGCCATACACCTGCTCACTGTGCAGCAGCCACCTGCTGTGCAGCTGACCTCTATGTTTACATCTAACTCTGAATGCCTTATTTTAACTACTTTGGTCAAATAAACATAATAAAGCATTTCTATGCAATCTCATGTTTGTCTGCGGTTACTTCAAAGCCCGCGGGGGAACGGGGTTTCTTCCTCTGTGCCCGTGTTCACCTCAGGGCGCTGAGGGGGAGTTCGGAGGGAGGGAGTGGTGATGCAGGTGAACTTGAGGGCTTTTTATTGGCGATAATAACATGGAATGTGTATGTTTTATGGTGATTTTTTAGCTCTTTACCCAGGTAGGGCGTTAAGAGTTGAACCTGTCCGGGGCGGGGAGCGGCGGTGACCCCTCCGCTCCCACACGGCCTCGGAGCGGGCGGGTGGGGGGAGGGGGAGGGCGGTGTC
>VZTA01006609.1:0-42705 GCA_013398855.1 Mohoua ochrocephala | reverse complement strand
TGTGCTGTTTTTTGGTGGGGGAGTTTTTTCAGATAGGAGGAATTTGTGCTTATATATTCTGGGGTGTACAAAACACTGGAGTTGCAGTTTTATCTGGATAGTTGTGCCTGCACAGTGAGCGCTGCTGAAAGTTGAGATTCCCCACATAATCCTGTTTGGGTTTATGGGTTTTTTTCCAAGCTATTAATAGAACAAAATACTAAAATGCTTAAATACACATCGTGAGTAACTCGTCTGCTTTTGAAGTGAAAACAAAAGCTGCCTACTGAAAGGATTTTTTCTTTTCTCTCTTAAAGGCTAGGCCCAGGTGTGTTAAATATGGACTTCTTTCCTTTTTCTTTCATACTCCTAACCAGGACATGCCCAGTGGGACCAATATCTTTTTTGTGGTTGTTGCTGCAGACTATTCCATGAGAAAATGCAGACTATGCTATTGAGCTGTTCTTGCTATTCTTAGAAATCACTATGATCCTGTAGGTTTTCTGAAAATTGGGAGCAGTAGTTAAAGCCTGAGGGATGCCTCCCACCAGGCAAGGCTTGAAGAAGCTGGGCAGGATCAGGTCCTGTCTGCTGCACTCGACACAGTGCCGCCGCAGTAGTGCCTGTCTGCCAGAGCACTTTATTTTTGTCCAGTGATTATCAGGAAGGCTGCCCAGGAGGAGCTGGGGATTACAGGACAAACAGCACAAAGCTGTAGGAAACCAGGTTTTGGCAATTGTGTTGTAGTTTGCTTTTGTAGCTGCCCTCTCTACTACAGGTTTTCTCTAAGAGACCTTAAAACAGGTTGAAATACAGTATTTTTGAGCATTCTTGCTGAGATTAATTTTGGGTGTTTCACCAGAGGCTGTCTGCTGTCAGGGACTTCGCTTTGCTTTTGCAATGCCATCTAGGAAAGGAATAAACAGTGGAAGTTGGCTTACCTGAAACACTGTTAATCTGGGAATAAACTGGAAACCGCCATATAATTTGAAATGTTTGTAGGCTTCTGAGTTTCAAAACAAAAAGAAATAATAAATGTAAAAATCTCCTCCTGGTCTCAAGGAATCTCATTATTAAGAAGAAAATTTCAGGTGTTTATGATGAAGAAAGATGACTCAATTGACAAGGAGAGAAGTCTGCTACAGAGGAGCCTTAAAAAGCTCATGCAAGCGGAGTTTTATTGTCATTGGAAACAAAAAGATCACAAACAAAAAAATCCACTAAAAGACAAAGCAATCTTCCCCCCAAGCAAAAATCCCCCAGAACATTGTCTGCAGTGTTGTGTAACCAAAGTGATAGTGTTATGCAAGGGGGAGAAGAGTCAAAAAGTGAAAGGACTATAAACAAAAGCTGGGAAAGGGAGGGATTGCCACCCTGTGTGCTGGGTTGTGGCTGGGTTTTGTTGTGTTTCTTTTAATAGGGTGCTGTTAATCACCAACATGAAGACACTAGTTTCAGGATTTAGGCAAATTCCGTTGAGGTAAGCCTGGTTGGGGAAGGGTATAATGCAGAAGTGTCAAGGGAGGACTAAGAAATCAGCAGAGGGAGAGGAGAGGCAGAGGAGCAGGAGTCACTGCGGAATTAGGAACCTGTAGCTGCAGTGGTAGAAGGGAGCAGGGTGCAGGTCGGGCTGTGGTAAACTGCAATTCCCAGCTATATCCTCCTGGGTAATTAAGGCATTAGGGGAGGATAAGCATAAAGTCACTTTAAACATCAGTTGCTCTACTGTGTTTGTCTGGTACTTGTTTCTTCCCTTCCCCAGTACTTATTTAATGTCAGTTTTTCATTTTACAATACTTTTCAGTCTTTCAAGTGGAGTGTTTATTCAGCAGATGAAAAGCGAACTGTTTGCCAGTTTCGCAGCATTTCAGCTGTTCTGGTTTTGAAACCTCAAGTAATACACAGTGTAAAAAATCCGTGAAATGGCTTGCCTATGACAAAAAAGCTTTTCCCAGAAAGAAAATACTCTTCCAGTACACCAGTTTGCAGTACTTGTCTTCCCTCCCTATTTGCCTTTATTTTTTTCTCCCCCTGATGATAGTAGTTTTTGCTCTGGAAACTCCCTTCCAATAGGGGTGGAGTGAAATTCTTTTTGCAACTTTCTGCCAAAATGAAATAAAATGTGTCAAAATGTAAATTGTATCATTCTTGTCAAGCCAAGTACTTGTACTAAAATTTGTTTATAGTTTTTTTGCAGCTGATACTTTGTTTTGCTCCTGTACCTATGACGTGTGTGTGTGTGTGTGTGTGTGTGTGTGTGTGTGAACTTCTTGGAGAAATGCCAAGGGCTGGAGACTGTGGCAGTACCAGCTTTTATGAGGTCTTTTTGATGTCACTATAATGAGATGAGCACACCAGAATGTCTCACACTGTCTTCAGGGCAGAAACATCGTATGAAATTTCCAAGTTGCTGGGTAAGGAGTTAATTGAGTGATTTCCCTCTTCAAAAGCATTTTACTTATTTTTTAGCTATATTGTAGAACATCCTCTGTCAGGCACTCCAAATTAGTTAGTGATTTGTCAGTGCTCTTTAGTTCAGTGTTTGTGTTCCATATAAGGGGACTTTGATTTCTTCCTGTCTTTCCCCTAGAAGAGTTAAAAAGAAGTCCCCCAGACGAAAAAAAAAAAGTTAATAATTTACTAATGGTATCCATTGCAATTTTGGAAATTTGAAACTGTACCAGAAGGGTGTGTGGTATTTGAGGGAATGTGATTGAGTTAAAACACAGCACTTTAAAGTTTTGTGCTGCCAGTTCTTTGAATAACCTCCATCTTCATACAGGTATGTGATCCACTTCTCCAAACTACTTTTTTGCTTGAACAGCATCCACTGTGTGTGTGGATGTTTCTTGGGTTTCAAGAGTAGCAACCTGTGCCTGTTAAACCACTCGGACTAAGGGAGGTAGATGGTAAAGTTGGAAGTTACAAACACATTGCTAGGTGCATGTCGATACCAGGCTGATGGTGCTCTTCTTGGAGAGCTTCTTGGAATTCCCAGGGAGAGGTCAAACACAGGGACTCCTGAACTTACATTAACCCCACAGAGGAACTGTTCAGTTCTCTCCCCTTTATGTTTTAGCCATGCAAATTTGCTCTGACTTGCTATAGTTATTTGCTGTATGTTAGGGGCAAGGGGGCGTTGGTGTCTGAATCCATACTCGATTGGATTTACAAATTCTCAGCTCTGCTAGCTTTTACAAGAGGAAAGACACGAGTTAGCCAGGTGCTGAGAGCATTGCTGAGTCACCAGAGCCTTTAGGGTTCGGGGCTCCAGTTCTGAACAGTGCATTTCCCTGTCTGATCCTATAATGGGGTTCTTCCTGAGCAGCTGTCCACTGGGAGGACTTTGTGCTGAGCTCCTTTGTAGGCCGAAGTTATTGGCTTATTTATAAAGGTTAAAATCCTGGGGATTTTAATGGTATCATTTAGGATTAGCAGTAGGACCACCAAACCTGGTCCCAGTGATGCTAGGAAGGTGATATACAGAGATGAAGACCTCATGGTTGAAGTACACATGGAGCAATGAAAGGCGAATAAAGTATACAGAGAGTGGTAAGGCAGTACTGGAGCATGTGGCTCTCTGTGTTTTGCTTCACATTTTGAGGGTCAAGGAGGGTTAATATCCAAACTGGTATTTCTCAGCTCCCGAGGTTTCCACATCTCACTTTAATGTTTGCACCTTCACTGTAAAGAACCTGTAGTTATAAACAAGCTAAGGCTTCAGACAGATCTTTTCTTAAGATCCATATGTGGCAGTCTCAGAATCATTGACCCCTTATAGGATCTGTGCATCGAAAATTACTGAGCTAGGCAGTTGCTGTGGAGCTCAGGGAAGCTGGAGACATTAAAAGGAGGGCAGCGGAAGTGCTGCTCAACTAGTACACGGTTCAACAGAATTTACTGTGGCATTACTGTGCTGCATTCACTTTTGCTACTGCTCTCTTACTGTTTCTGGTTTTGTCTCTAGCTTCTTAATGAAGAACTGACAGGAACTTATCTTTCAGGCTTCTGCACCTGTGTTCAATTAAATCATTCATTGGGTTTATTTAACCATCTCCTAAACAAAGCTGTAAGTACTGTGCAAGTGATTCCTGCATGGTAGGCTGTGGAATAGATAGAGTATGACTTGGCAGCATAGCTGCTGGCAAGAAGGGGTAAAGGTTGACATTGGTCTTTTGATCCCAAAGTCTGGGAACCCTTTGTTAATTGGCAAGCCACAAGCAAAAGGATTTGTCAAGGCGAACTGTCTTTTCTCAAATTGTTATGAAAAATATTCTGTATGTATTACATAGACAGTGCCTGTTGAATAAAGACTGGGATATGAAGGCTCAGGAAAGAATTCTTTTTTGGTAGGAAACTTCAGAACTTAGAGTTTCTATTTTGAAAGCATTAGCCTTGTCAATTGGTTTCTAATGTGTATTTATAAGAATATATTATAATTAATCAAATGCTTGCCATATATAGATTTACAGTAAATATGTTTCTCCTAATTGTGCCAGTCACGTTGCTCATGGTCATGTTTTTCAGTTTAGGCAAGGTTAGATGACAGACCTGAACTTTTTGGGTCTTATTTCTCAGACTGATAGGATCAAAAATGAAAGGAGGTATGAACAGTTATTCCCCTGAGACGCAAAGGCTTTCATTGCACATGGATCAGCTCTGAATGAAATAAAGAAAAAACACAGAGTGTTCTTGTTTGACTTGGGAGGCAACATAGTCTGTGTTCTTTAGATAACGGGTTTTTTATGGAATCTTTGAATGATGTTGAAATGTTGAAAGAATGAAATGTCTGACAGAGTTGTTATGTTTGTACTGTGTCGTGAAAATGAGAAAATTTACATGGCCCATGTTATTTTCAGGTTTGCTGTAAACTACCTACCGTAGCTATAATGACACCAGCCCTCAGAGAGGCAACAACAAAAGGTCATGGTATCCACTTGTCACCTTCTTTGTCCTCTAGAGCTATGGAGTCTGATACAGCTTTGTGCATGGAAAATTCCAGAGCAGTGGAAGAGAAGATAAAAGAGGACTCCATCACACAGATTACTTGCTCAGTCCTGGGGTTCCCCACTGCTGAGCCCAACCTCAGGAATGATATCTTCCGTGTGCAGCATTTTGGTCCCCCACCATCCTCCAAGTGCTATCAGTCTGTCTTGTTAATGAGTACAAATTCTGCATTTAGCAACAAAACTGGTAAGCAAACGAAAGCAGGAGAGCCTGGCTGCTCCAAGATGAGAAAATCATTACATAATGGTGCTGACACATCATTTGGTCAGATTAGTCATTCAGAACCAGAGCAACAGGTCAAAGGGGCAACGTTTTCAGAGACCACTTCTCTGAACTTGGCAGGGATGAAGAGACTTTCAGGTTCAAGTGTAACTGAATCCAGTAATGCAGAAGAAATGCAACTTTTAAATGGTAAATGGTACAAGAAGAATGGGATTTTGGGTAGGGCTTTAGAAGTCTGCACTGAAACAATAAAAGGGGATTTATTACACCAAATTCTTCACGGGCCTTCAGAAGGGATTTTGAGCTGCACCCAGGAGGACGTGTATGCTCGTTTACTCCAGTGTGTCACTAAGCAACAAATGGAAATCAGTCGCGCCAAACGAACTCAGAAGCGTCTACAAATGCTCCTGGCAAAACATGTTATCAAACACTGTGATCAACAGCTGAATTGCTTTGTGAAACATCAGCTTCAGAGAATGAAGGTTTTCCATGAGCCAACTAGATTTTTGAGCAATAGCTCCCTCAGATGCACTGAAGGTTGGCCAGAAAACAACACAACTACTTCAAAGAGTAGTTCAAGTGTGGACGTACAGAACGGAGTTAGTGTTGCACCAGGTGAAATCCGTGGGTTTGCACTTTCTACTGGAGGGCTGCTGTCTCGCGTGGAGAAGGACCTGGACTCTGATGCAACATGTAGCAGCTCAGATGAAGATGGTGAGGAACAGACTGTAAGAACAACTGTGGAAGCGTAAGTGTTAAATTCCTGGTTAGACTCGTGTGCTTCTTACTTATAAGTCAGGATGGAAGGGTCTAGACTTACAGATTCCATCTTGTGTGAGTAACCTTGCTCAATAGATAGTCTTACTGAAATCAGCAAGACTGACAGTGTGAGCTAGGTTTGGCAAAAAGTAAGAACTTCTAATTAATGTATTTAAGGAGCAGTTGCTTTACTAGATTGCAGAGAACTAGAGTTTGTACTGCATCAGTACAAACTCTTGTTTGTCTATCAGTTTGCATTACATCAATACTACTACTACTCGAATGGTGCTGTAAATCAAATAGTGATAGCTGTAAATACTTCGGGCCAGAATGAAAATAATTTTAATTTTTCTCTGGAGTTATTAAGAATTAGTCAATGTTAGGATCTTGAAATCCACTATGATGTGATAAAGAGTAAAAATTCAAAATGATCATCTGATGCAGATATCAAGCCATCCAGTATTTGGTTGTTGGTATATTGAAAAAGTCTAGTTCTTTAACTTTTAATTTTTAAAATGTTAATTTACTTACTGAAGTCACTCTGCAACTATGAATGTAGCTAGCAGTGGTGTTTTTATTGTTGTTGCTATCTTTTTCAGGAAGAACCAGAGGGAAACTCATATCATTAAGTAGTAGTGTCTTGAGTTGGCAGGAATCCTGTCAATACAAATCACTGTGGCTTTGAAAATCAGTGGTGGGTAAGAGGAGATAGTAAAATTGCTCTCTGATGATGGTAAACCTTTTTTCTCTCTCTCTTTTTTTTTTTTTTTTTTTTTTTTTTTTTTTTTTTTTTACCTCTACCTTGCTACACTATTAACACAATCTCTTCAGTCAAGACATTTTAGAAAGCAGTGAAAGGATGGCTGCTTTCCTATTCCCAAAGCTGGAGAGACGAGCATGTCTTAAGGTTTGTTGGGATGTAATAGTCAGGACTGTGATACGCAGAAGAGAGCTGCACACAAATGCAGCAGCTTGGTAGGAGCTTCATGACACCTACATTTCTAGTGGGCTCTTACAAATAGTCAGGACAGGGTTTGTGTTTACTGGTCTTTCCTTATACCCTCTGCTAGTAGAGATTGTCTAGAAAAAATAAATTAAAAAATACTTAAAACCACTTACTTCCAATTCTGCTTCTTGAAAAGCATAATGCTCAGAAGAAATCAAGTAAGCTTCTGAAATTGGAAGAGCTGTGCCCTGTTATGTGTTTACAGCTTGAGTCCAGCAAGGCTGTATCAAATCACTGCTGTGTTCTGCTAAGCTCTGTAGGTCTGAAAAACAGGAGAAAAGGTTTTCATTTTATTTTACATGTTGTCAGAATGGTAAATACTGTGCTGAAGTCCAGCCAAAGCATAATGACTTGCTAGCTAAGTTAGGATCACCTTAAATATGCAAAGTAATTATTCTTTTGAAATATTTTGATGAAAAACATCTCCAGCATAGGAGAATCCACATTCTTCTCCTAACTGATATACTTGAACTTCTGAGTAATAGCTCTGCCTCTAGAATTCTTACCTTGTGATTACATGAACTGAAAAAGAAAACTCTTGAGAAATTCTTGATTATTGAAGGGTAGTGGATAATGTAAAACTTGGACCAAAGTTTTGTGTGATGGTTTTCTTTTTTCTTCCTGCCAGGGACACTTGAATTTCTAACCTGCCTGCCAGTCCTTTACCTTTATTCCTTCTCGTGGCTTTTGGGGTTCCTTAAGTTATCTTTCTACTTAAGGCTTATTCAGTTTGCTTTGTTGCACTGATGAAAAAATCCACAGAGGATTATTAAGAGCAAACCCATCACCTTTGGCTCAGGAAATCCCCAAGCTGCTATTGCTGGCAGCTGAGGGAATGTTCAGGAGAAGCACTGCTCCCTCCATGCCTGCACTGTTTTAACACTGTTATCTCAGCTACTGCTAAAAGGCAGGAGAACTGGGTAGATGATCTGTAGTCTGACTCAGTGTGGTCCTTTATTTTGGGTTGTTTATTCTTCTCCCTTTATTTATGTTCTTACTGATGAGCAGCTGTCCAGCAGCAATGGCCTTACTACATTGGCAGGGAAAGAATCACTGGCATTTGACGTGTGCTGCTGGGCCAGCAAGCTCAGAGTTAAAAGTACTGCCTGATTTAAGCAAAAGACTTGTCTGTGCCTAGGCTGAGGCAGTGCTTGAATTAACATTGCAGTGAGGACGGGCTGTCTCTTATTTGAATTTATCATTATCTTCAGGTCAGAATGTTTTTCTTCATTTCTCCAACCTTCCTAAGATTTGCCTTTGTGGCTAAAATGGTGCCCTTTTTTTTCTAGGTAACAAAGGTAAATCAGTTATTCACCAGTTCAGCTGGTGAGATTTGCTGGTTCCTGAGCCTTGCCACTTTAAGGCCCTTTGGATTGCCTTTCATCTGGACAAAAGAAACAAAGTTATCCACTTTTATTTCTGCTAAGTTGATTTACATGCTTTGAAATGCCTTTCTCTCCTTGGGAATTGGTTCTAAGAGCTTTCCAGAAACAATGGGATCATGTAGGTGAGAGAATACTCATTTCCTCACCTGTGTGGAAATGTTTCTTTTTCATAGTGAGGACTTTTACTCTGAATTCCTCTGTGATATTCTTCATAATACTTAACTGTAGATAGGATAAGGTTCAAGTAATGTAGTGATGAATGGAAATAATGTTTTGGTTTTGCCCATATCTCGGTATACTGATTGCATTTAACTTGAGGGTATAATCACGCTGGTGACTGGTCATTGTCATGACTATGGTGTTTTTCATCCTTTTTGTAGGGGGAGGAGGTATCAATCCAATGTGCAAGGCAGGGAGGAACCTGCAGTTACCATGTCTGCCTGAGAACAGTCTGTTTCCCATCAGGAGGGAGAAGTTGATTCCAGTTCCAATTCCTCATGCTAGTTAAAAAACCTGGAGTTATTTTTAGCATTTTGAACCTGTTCATTCTCATTATCCTGAAAAGAGTTTTTTCCAATGAGTGTTGACATAAGCTCTTCTGAGCTGTATCTCAATGCTTTGTGGCTCAAGTAAGATTGTCTTTATCCATCTATTTCAATACCTTTGTTGTTTAGTTGCATATAGCTGTTGTAAGATATTTAAACCATTGTTCCTGCATTCCACAGATTCTGTCCTCAAGACAAGATCCTTGGTCTGCTGGTGAAGGCAATTCACAGTACTTATCGGACTTCTCTAGTTCATAGAGTAATTGGAAAGGCTCATCCCATTTCAAGAGCTGAATCAAAACTTATTTTATTCTTTTGAGTGTCTACTAAAAAGAAATATGAAAAAAACAGTTGGCTGTCTTCAGGACCTTTGTCATTTTGCTGCTACTGTCAGCTCGTGAATGTCTTTAACCTGTCCGTTTTCATAGCACCACATTTCCAGCAGTAATTTTTGGTGTATTTTAGTACCATTCCATCCTTTGGGCATAGGAAATTCCCACTACCCATGGGATGTGGTAGTCCTTCTCTGTAGTTTCTCAAAGGCAGCTGTTTGGTGCTGCTCACTGGCTTCCTGTTAGGTGTTAGAAACCAGAGCAGACAGAGTGCCCAAGGAAGGC
Organism: Mohoua ochrocephala; assembly: GCA_013398855.1. Taxonomy (NCBI): domain Eukaryota; kingdom Metazoa; phylum Chordata; class Aves; order Passeriformes; family Acanthizidae; genus Mohoua; species Mohoua ochrocephala. Next base: position 33,185 of record VZTA01006609.1, on the reverse strand, counting down.
AACACAAAGCTGACCATGAGTAATTCCTTTAGGGGTTCATAACTTACACTTGATATGCAGCATAGACAACATTTCACGGGCTGAATTTACTTGAAAGTTGTTGATCTTTGTGGCTCATGAAGATGAAAGATTATGCATAGAAATAGTCATAGATTTCAAAGAAACACAGCTCTACTCTGTGAGCAGTGTGTACCCTGCTAGGCCAACACCACATTCCTATTGATGTATTTTGTGTCTATTCCTGATGTAGTAGGAAGTACAATGTACCACAAAGAACTCTGGTGCTCAGGTGGTCATTTGGGAAACCTTTAAAGTTGCAGAGTGCAGAGCTTTTCTTCTGTATACACTACATGTGTGATATTCCAGAATCAAAAGATACATCACTGTGGTTCTTTGAAGAAACAGCTGCTCACTCCATCAAACAGTTATGCATGCACCTAATCGATTAGACAGAAAAACTGCTTGCAATAGATTTTTCTGCAAAATAAGTAGCTCTTTCTACTCATGAAAAGTCCTGTGCCTTGTTTTCCCCGTTCTCCTTTCCCTATCCAAATACGATCCTTTTGCATCATTTGGTGGGATTTTTCCCTTTGAAATGTTTTCATGCTTTTTCCTCTGATTTCCGAAAGACATGTTTTACTGATTATCCTCCAGCAACCTCAAGCCTGACGAAGATGCACTGTTATATTTTTCCATGCCCACAGGGTTTATTGTGCCTGGAAACTTTTATAATGAATATGAAGAGATAGTAAATCTTCCTCTTTTTTTATTTCTCTTCTTCTTTATTTTTCCCCCTTAGATTGCTAGTGGAAAGAGAAGATGGGAAATCTGCTTTTAGTACAAACATGCGATGGGGAGGGGAGCGTTAAGGCAGAGAAAACACAGGAAGGAAGAAAACATTATGACTAGTATCTCCAGATCTAATCTGTTCGTTCTAGATTGTTTTCCATTTTTCCTAGCATTTTTTCCTGTGGCTATCTGAGCAACATCAATGCAGTTCTGCAGGCCTGGCTATACACAGCACTGCTTAAGGGACAGGGTTTATTGCAAGTCTTCAAGCCATGTTATAAAGGGAGGCTGTTTGTTTTTGCAAGGTCAGGTCCTAATTTTCCACACTGAGCTGTAATTTCATTTCATACCTGAAATGAGAACTAAATTATGAGTTTGGGAAGGGGAGGAAGAGAGTCTGCCAGGGCTTAATGCTGCTCTTAAGCACAAACCCCCACTTGTTTCCTGGTTTTAAGACCTTTTTAGTTTATAAGTCCAGGAAATGTCTTATTTGCATAGAAGATTAATATGAGGGCTTTTGAATAAGTATAAATTCATTGGTGCTAATAATATGCTGATTTAAGAATGTTTTATATGTTGCTTTTTCAGGAATTCCATTTTCTCAGTTCTTGGCTCCTATCACTAGGATGTGGGAGGAGAATGAAAGAAAAGATAGCTTTACATTACTTTCTGTTTTAACTCTGAGGATACATGTATTATTTCAGAATATATTTAACCTCACTTGGTTGGGTGTCTGTAAAATGGATTTATAACTTCTTTAGGGTCCCACATGCATTTACTGTTTTGCTTTAGAGATCTCATGTGCGGCAATAAAAACTTGCTGTTGAGCAAGACTTTGTTCTCACAATACCAGAGTAATGTTCTTGTGAGTGGGGATCCTGATTTCTAACCTGTAATTATGTTAATGTTTTGCAGCTGCTGAAGGCAGACTGAAAGGTTTTGGTGAAGGGCAGAAGGTTTGACAGGTTTTAACCTGCAAGAGAAACTTGGAGCTGGGAATGTCAAATCTTTTAAGTTAGACAGGTGTTGAATTCATATTAAATAAAAACTTGGCACTACTCTTCTTAATAACTGTTTAATACACTGTCAAGATGGTGTAGTAGCATAGCATATCTAATAAGCAGGCACATGTGTATACATATGTAACCTTGTGTGCTTAATTAAATTGAAGACAAGAAGTTAGTTCTTGATGTCAGCTGCTGATTAATCAGTGTTTTATGGCTAGCTTTTTCTTTCACTAAGCTGTGAAATGTGTTTGTTTTAATTAAAAGATTTGTTTACAAACAACAATGAACTGTCTTTATAACTTCTTGTAAAGCAAGGGCAGTGTTGTTTTGGTTTATAGCTAACACTGATTTTGTGAGAATATACTTCAAAGGGATACATCCAGTGCCTTTGAAAATCAGCATACGTGGGCCCCTGATACAGGAAATCATTTAAATGCTTTCATTTTCACATGAAATAAAAAGTGTGCATAAAGACTTCCCAAAATAGGAATGCTCTCCTGTAACAGGGTTTCATTCATACTGCTAAATATGGGTTAGGAATGTGATGTTAGATGTTGGATTTAAATATATTGACCTGTGCTCTTTTTTTACTGAAATGGCTGTAAATTATTTTATTTTCGTCCACACATGTTGCCTAGCTGTTGTGAGTCAAAAGAAGTTTCCTGTTGGGGAATTTAAATCAATTCAATTTTCACTTAGCAAACTTCTAATTTCTGATTCTGGTGTTGGAAAAAAAAATAAGCCTGAAGTTATATGTTTGAATATATGTGCACTATAAAATCCCTTTCTTCCCAGCCCATGGAGGTTTTACTGAGCAGCAGTAAAACTCAGTGAAATTCAATCCCAGGCTCCTACAAAACACCCAAATACCGAACTTTTCAAACCTACATTCATTATATTCCCCACCCCATGTCGCTGCAGACTGAATCGCGGGGTTTAACCTCAGAAGGACCTCCATCCTTGCCCTGTGAAGCAGACAGCCAAGTTCTCTTTGGTTCCTCCTCTATTACCTAATCAGAGCACGCCTGCAGCAACTGGGGGGCCTGACGGCCTGGATTTCTCATGTACCAGGGTGTCCCATGTTCTCAGTGCAGGGGCCAGCCCAGAGGTTTCACACTCAGCACAGCCCCTCTGCAGCTCCCCTTGCCTCAGGGCCTCAAGTGGGACCCCTGTCAGATGTGCCCAACTGTCCTCTCAGTCAGAGGAGCACTCTGCCAGCTCTCCCGTTAGCCCCTTCCCCACAGCACTCCCCACGCAAGGCACATTCCCAGCGGTGGGATGTGGATGTCAGTGTGTGGTGGTATCTTTGCTGCTGCTCCTGCTCTTTCTCACTTGATTTCTCTGTTGTGGACTTCCCCACCTACCACAGCCCCTCCTAGCAGTCCCTGCTGGGACAGTTTCATACTGCTCTGTAAGGCTATAACCCCTCCACTACCAAAAGCCTGCTGCTGATAACCAGTGTATCTGGCATGAACCTTCCTGGTTCAACTGTTAGTTGTCCAAAATGTCTCAAAAAGAATATGGTTCTTACACATTCTACATTGGAATCTGATACTATATGTGTGTGTGTGTGTGTGTGTGTGTGTGTGTATATATATATATATATGTACACTGATTTATAAGACGGAGTTGGACCTTATATGAATACCATACCCATCTTCTCCTTGTAAGAATATAAATATAAATTTTGGAATAAACTTCAGTGGCTGGACAGCATTGATATGCTGCTTGTGTATAATGTTCCATTTACACAAATCTTTAAAGGAATGTATTTTGTAAGTTCTGCCTTATTTTATGTTGAGCATGGGCTACAGATGTGGCACTACATGGTTTCGTTTTGAAGGGTAGTTGTGTAATACTTAGAGAATTTCTAGGCCTGTGTTCCTGGTGTTTTGTTGTTAATCTATTGATGTTGTGCCATTTCAAAGGCAAGAAAAGAAGCTTGTTTCTAGGCAGCCCTGCTGTTCTTGAAGTTTCTTTCTCTGCATTTTAGCAGAGAAAAAACACTACCTGCTTCTCTGCTTCACGTTGGACTGATGTACAGCATGCTGGGGTGCTGGAGCAGAGAGTAGAATTGTAAAAATTAATATTAAAATATTTTTAACAAAAGCTATTGACAGATACTCAATTTACAGCATGTTTGGGGTTTTTTTATTTTATTAAGAGGAAATGCTGCTGGTTGTTTACCTTTTGCAGGTTTTTACTTCCTAGGCAGTTAATATTCTGACTGACTCCACCTCCACTAACCCATTTGGCCTTTTATAATTAACACAGCTCTAAAGAATTAAATAAACAGAACTGGAGATGAAAAGCACGTACCAGGTTGTGAAGCCAGCCAGTGGAAAGATTCAGCACTCTTAACAGATCCTTTAAGAAGCTGAATTTTTAATTTATTCTCTCCCCGAATTGAGTTAACAATTCAGTGCAAGTGTAACAGTTCAGTTTCTAATATAAAACAGCAGCAGTAGTGTGATTCTTTGCAGGAGCCTAGGCAAATACTGGCTGTGGCATCTCATCAGTCTGGAAGATGTGATTTCTCAGATGAGGGAGCATATATAGAGCGCCAGTGAAATTCTTATGAAATCTCTCCCTTGCTAGGATATCTAAGCGGAGACTTTTCTTTTTCATATTTTCAGTTTTCTTCTTCCATTTTTCTTCTGAATATCGATTTTCCTCTTCTGTCCTTCCCACTGTCACTTCTCATTTTGTGGAAGATGTAAAAATTTGATTCCATTGCTACTTAACTCCTTGCTACTTAATTTTTTTCCCCCATGAATTTTCTCTTCGAGAGAAAAATCACAGCTATGGTTGATAATTTCAGGTGTTACTGCATAAATTCCTCAGGCCTGATGGCGTAGCAGAAATGTTCAGCCGGATACAGTTTTTTGGTTTGGGAAGATAAGATGTGTGTGATAAGATTATGTGTTGGTATCAACATGCATTATTGGATGCAATTCTGAAAGTATTAAACAGCTTCAATGTGTCAGAGATGGTGGGATCAAGCATGGGTGCCAGAAATTGTTGTGATAAGCACTTGCTGATGTCTGTAGACGATAGGGAGAACTGTAACCCATGTTTTGGGAAGCTGTGTAGTGTTTCAGAGGAAAATGTCTGCCAGATAAAAATTTCTGTTAAACACCAAAGGAGATAGCAACCTGGAAGGCTCCAGAAGAATGACCTGGCTGCAGATCTTCACAGAGGTTGCAGGCTAATTTTGAGCACCAGAGAAATTCCCTTGATTGATTTTTTTGGAGTGGGAGTGGGGGGTGGGGGGGTGCATAGCTTGGTTTGGTGGCGGTTATCCCAAAACAGCAGCATATTGCTCCTGGATAGTCTGAGCAAAGGCTGAGAGTGAACTGCCACAGTAAATAGTGGTTTTTTGTGTAATGTTGATCAGCTATAATACTAGAGAGAAGATTTTATTATAGTTTGTTTTAATCTTTTTTGCACTCAGGAATGCATAGAAGAGATTGCATTCATAAAACAGCACACACTGGCATTTTTAGTTATGTAGTTATTATGGGTTTAACAGTTAACTGATCCAGGGGAATTAATACTTCAACAGCAACTGAAGTTAGTTCATCCTGAAAACAAACATTGTGTAGGTGTGTTGGAAGAATTAGTCCTTGGGAAAGCATTTACAGGTCATTTCATAGTTGGACGTATTTGTTCAGCCATTACGAGTGTTGGAGGTTTTGGTTGGGAGTGGGCATGCACTTTTATCTCATGAGGAAAATCTAGATAAGGTTATCTAAAATATGAGCAGATCTGAATTCAACTAATTTGAATATTTTATATCATCTTCTAGTCTTCATAGGTAATCTCTTACTTACTGTCAGTGTATGCAGGGAGAAGAAAAATGAACGTGCTGAATTTCTCCACCATGTTGACCAAAGGTATCAGAAGCCCTGGGCCCACATTAGTGGCTTGCAAGAAAATGGTTGTATTCAGGACAGTTGCTTTTTGGGCTTTACCATGTGTAGTCAGAGAGCTGACTGTAATGCTGGTGTAAAATTAGGGGCAGCTGAGGGAGGTTCACAGCTATCGGCTCCAGTCCTGGAGGGACTCCCACCACATTCGTGTGCTGTGGAGCATTTGTGATAGAGTGCCATGTGGAGAATATTTTGTATTTTTGTACAACTGAGTGAGCTTCCCAAGAGAATTGGGGGATGAGTGATTTTTTCCCAATGTTTCATGAAGTTCATGGTGAGTCATATGATGTCTGGATGGAATTTAAAGACTGGAGAACCTTCTGATTTCTTTTTGCTTTTCAGTTTCTGGAGATCAGTCCTAAAAAAAACCCAATAAACTTCTGCCATTGTTTTCGGTGACTCCCACTAAGGAGGGTGATTAGCGCTTTATCCTGAGGGTAGAGTCACTCTGTGGTTTATGAGCTGCTTCTTGCTCCCAAACACTTCACTGCTATGTGATTGGCAATAGGCCTCTGTTAGCCCAGGGGTTCCTCAGAAGAGGAGATGAACCAGCAGGGATGGTAGAGGTCACTTTAGGATTGTATCATCTGAAAACTGGGTGCCAGAACAATGTGGATTAAACTGAAGGGAACATCACCTAGCCAAAAGAGCAAAATACCCCATGTTGAGAGACTGAGCAGAAATGTAAGTGTGAGGTGTCAGGAACAACTGCCATTCTTATGTTTAATGAAGACTTTTGGAATTGGAGGATTGTTTTTCCCACCCACACTATGTGAGTGCCTTGCTCTCTGGCTTGTGTGCATTTAAGAGAGTTTTTAAAGCCTTTTGAAAGGTGACTATGTTATGGGTTGGTAAATGTGGTTTTTGAGTTTTGATGTGGGTCTGTCGTAAGCATGCTCCTTACCTGTTTAGCAGGAAGCATCCTGTGATTGTCCCTGCAGACATGTCACGGTAGGGCATGTTACTTATTCTCACTGGGAATTACAAAGGTGGAAGGCTTTAGTTTCCTTTTAATTTTCAGCATATAAGATACTTGTGGAGAATCTTGCCATGGTCACAGGGCTGCATGCTCTAAAATACTCTTTTCTGTGCTCATCATACCTGCTTGAACCAACCTTCCTGGATACTTCCTATCAATCCCAGGTTCTGTGTGTTTTGTGCATTTTAAACACCACTGTGTTTCTCCATCATTTATGGACTGTTTTCAGGCTTATTGTTTTGTTTGCTTATAAAAATAAAATATACCTTTAAGGTTTAAATTCCACCTCTTCTCCTCTCCTGTAACCAAAAAAACCCCAAACCCACGCACAAACCGCAAACAGCAGTGTGTGAAGCACAGCAATTTTATCTTGGTTAGCAGTTCCCTTTTGCACTCAGCTAGGTTGCCTGCATTTGTTTTTTGGGACAGGCTGATCTTAGCTATTGGGGAAACATAAATCTCACCCAAAACACAATGCAGGCACTGGAAATAGTTCTGAGGGTCCTGTTGTGTTCTGCAATGTTGGTTTGGTTATGTAAAAACATGGTTTGTTCTCTGTGTTTCTCTTTGGGGGAAGGTGAGAGTGCTACAGGGTTCATCTGTGCATTCTGTCCTTAGGTTATGGCTGAAAACTTCCTTCAGTTCCAGCAACAGTACCAACTGTAATAGCAGTACTTAGTGGTCTTTACTTGCCTCTTCAGTCTCAGCAGAAGCAAGTAGGTTTGATGAAATGCTTATACTGCCTCTGCTGTTGCTGATGATCCCCAGCTGAATTCTTTTCCATACTTTGGGATGCCCCAGTACAGCCTGAATGTCTGCTCCTAGTTACATTTTTGATCATACTTTGTCTGCATTTGTGTCTGTGCTCCTTGTGCCTTGTTTGTTCTTCTGCATTTCTTTTCTTTCCTTCTCTTGCAAGTTGTGCAGGATTGATCTGCAGTCCAACCAAAATAGAAATGCAGGAGGGTGTTTCACATGGGAAGAAGTTTTGCCTCTAATGCAATTCCAGCATGTTTTTTTAGGGCAATTTAAATGACATGTTTTATTCATACAAAATCAGCATTGCTCTGTTTTCTTCCAATTCTAATAGTCCTGGATGAATGTAGATCATCTGCTGATTTAGAGTCACTGCAAGAGCAGTAAGTTTATATGCAAATTTAATATTCCACTGTACTACAGTACTGAACATGAGAAACTTTATCAGTGTAACATGGTTTATACTGGCTTGCCAGTAGAAGAATGATTTTGGAATTCCTGTGGAGGATGTATGATCTTAGAGTCGAAAGCATGGAAACCAAGTAAAGATGCTTTGCAAAAGGAGCACACAGGAAGCAGGACAGACAGAAACGTCTTTTTTCTTGTCTCATTCCCAAGAGAAAACAAGAGCAGGAGCTTCTACTTTAGCACCTGCTTCTGACTTCCTCCTTCAGTGACAGGCCTGGTTATTTTTGTAACTGTTTGTGGTTGGTTTTTTGGTTGGGTTTTTTTTCCTTCTCTGGGTTTGCAGAATTAATGAATTCACTGGAGCCGCCTTGAAACAATGTCCTTTACTGAGTGAATGTTAAGCTTTGTTGTCTAGCATCCCAGGAACAGATTTACCGGTTTGGGTTTTGTTTCAGGGATGGTTTTTTTTGTTGTTGCAGAAATAGCTGATCATTTGTTGCTTCAGCGACCATACTACTTTGCATGCAAACAGCTCACACTTTAGGAGTGTGAGGATAGCTCATAGTGATAACTCCTATCTTCTTAGGAGTTACAAGCTTTACTAAAAGATTTGTAGAGGAATAGACTTAGAGGAAAGGATGGTAAAAAATAATGCAAAATCAAACAAATAGGAGTGACAGGGATGGGAGCAGAGTTGATGCTTCTGTCTCTTACCCTGTCTGCAATGCATCAAAGCTGGGAAAGGGATCTAGACTTAAACTTGCTTCAGTCACGCTGCCCCTAAAGTTAAAATTAACCAGGAGCAACTGTCTAATCCATGTCGCCGTGTAGCTGCCCAAGTCTTTGAGCAGGAACTGGCCGTGGGGCAGCCTGGGCTGGCAAAATGGAGAAGCTAAAACTGCTTCCTTTGGCCTGAGCATAAAATGTTTGTGCTTAGTTAGGTGGAAACCTTTCCTTAGAGTGGGGCCTAAGGACATTGTTACACATTGTAATTAAATGCTGTTATTTTAATTATGTAATAGAATTTAAAGCCTTAAGAAATACTTGCATAGTGTTTTAGAATGAAACAAAAATGTACTTAATATGTTTAACAGTGAATGCAATTGATTCAAGATGAAATACCTTGTTTAAGGGGGAAAAAATGCAAACATTTTTGAAAAATAACTTGTGATGTAACTTTGCAGAGGATTCTTGTTGTGTGTGTAAGACAGTAATATACAGAGGTTACAACATTTAGCATTCCTTCTACTGTCAGCTGTGGTTCGATATTGGTTGTGGATTCCCTTATGCCACACTGATTTCATGCAGCGTAGGTGACATAAGACCAGTTCTGGCCCTTTCCATTCTGCTTCTTGTTTCCCAGCTGTGTACAGGACACCTTACTTTTCTTCTCATTTGCTTCCCACTCCTCCTCAGTCTGTTTGAGGGTAGCTCACCTTTCTCCCCAAACTGTTGCATCTACCTTGGGAGGTGAATCTGTCCTTGTGATTTATTTCTTTTCACCTTGGCTTTGTTTTTACAGTGTCTTGGTTTGTGGGGTTTCATCGTTCATTTGTTCAACTGCCTTTTGAGAAAGGAGCAGAAATAAACACCTCAATACTCCTGTTGGGTTTTTCTCGGTCATCCTCTTTATTCCTCTTTAACTTTTTTCATTAAAATGATTAACTAAGGAATTTTTATAGACTCATTAAGGCAGCTCTTTCTTAGGACTACTTTTTGCCAGACCAGGTCCTGAGACAAATCTTGACTATTCCAGCCACCACAGTTGTGTGAACACATTTAAATTAAAAACTTGGAATTCAGATTCCCTCCCTTTCCCAGCAAAGTGTATTTTATGACTTCCAGGAGCGCAAACGTGCAAAAGCTGTCAATTCCAGAGAAGTTCTTGTTAGGAAGGCCTGGTTAAAGCCTAAGTAATTGTGACTCTTTACTCTTTGCTGGTAATAATGGGAAGATAAAGAGAAATAAAAAGAGGTCAGAAAATAGGTTTTCACAAGATGACTTCATATGCCTTTTTTTCCTAGGAGAAAATTACTAGTAGAATATGTAAAATGTAAGTAATTTATTATTATATATATTTACAGAGTTTTCTGAGTTTCTTTTTGATAGTAATCCACATTGCTTCCTTGTAGAATTTGGATTTAAATAGGACATGTCAATCTCCATAATTTTGTATGTTCATTTATTCTGTGTACAAGAGAGTTTAAACTAGTGATAAATTATGTGGGAGGATAATTTATGTTAAAATGGGAGAGGATTATGTATTTTAGAGGTGACCTACCAGAGACTGTGTCTATTCTTAGTATTTATGATGGCTAAACTAGACTGAAAGTTCTGAAATTTTGAGTTATATTATGTTTTACAATATTAGCCTTGAAAATGTTAGGATTCTCAAATTTGATGATTCCCTACTCATGCTGGGACATGTCTATCATCTTCTGCAGGGGGCTGTATTGCCTTTCTTTGTTGTTGAAGTAGTTGGCACAAAATTCTGCATGAAACAATTACACTTGTATAATGTTCCTATGCCAGATCATTGGCATCTGCTATTTCTTGTATCTTATGTGATATTTCAGTGCTCTCCATTGCTTGGGAACAGGAGATCATGTATTCTGCATATGCAAAACTTACAGTGTCATCAAGGATCTAGGTCCAGTAATTATCCCAGTAACTTGAGGAAAAGCACTTCTTTTCCAGAAGTTTGATTTTTGTTTTTACAGTTCTTTTAAGTTAGCTATGGCAAACGACAGCTTCACTGAGGAAAAAAAACACCAGTTACTTTCTGTAAATAAATAAACAAACTCAGTTAATGATAGGATAGTAATGGAAGTTATATACTAAAATACTGCATTGTGTTGTCTGTGCTGCTTAAACTTATTGAATATTGTTTGTTGCATGGTATGGTCTCATCATTCATTCCTTTAATATGTAGGTTGAGTAATGTTTGCTGATACCAGTGATGAATTTAGCATAATAAAATTAAGGTGTTCACAATGTCAAGTACCAGGAGGCATATTTTTTGTATTACAAGAAGCATCTATTTTGAACAGCAGTAAGAGTGACCTGACTATACTAAACTGACACAGATATTTATAAAACAGCTTGAATAAAAGAAATTTAAACTGCTTAGTTGGGGTATTTTGGGCAGTGACCTGATATCTATCTGGGCATTTCTGGATGATGTTTTATTAGATTCCAGTTGTTAGCAAACAATATTTGTCAAAGCTTGTGAGAGGAAGTGTGGTGTAAGAGTTTGGATTCTTGCTGGTGGAGTTACTGGAATTCTTTACACATCTGTAATCAGCCTTAACTGATATAGTTTGGTAGTTTATCCAGCTCTGAGTGTTATAATCCAGAAAAAAAAAACTAGTTTAGTGTGGGAATAGCCAGCGAGCATGGATTGTACTGGTTTGGGCAAGTTCTGTTGTTACAGAAATAAGCTGATGTGAAATTGGATGGGTATAATCAGATATCATCTGAAAGCAACTGAGATGCTTGCAACATGAGGCAGAGCAGCTGTCAAAAATGTTCTTGTGCAAATGTGGTTATCTTTATTTTTGGACTAACCAGCATTTTGTCTTCACAGCAGCTATACTTCTGAATGGAAGTGGCTTGCAGATAGAGCTAGAATTGGCAGTCGTTGGACGTGGCTTCAAGCCCAGATTTCAGAACTAGAATACAAAATCCAACAACTAACTGACCTTCACAGGCAAATACGTGCCACCAAGGTATTGTCTGTAAGCTCATAAATCAGCTTTTCAAATCATTTTTTGACAGTGTTTCTTGTAATATTTATGTATTTGGTTTCTTGTTGCTGTTCTTTGTTTTGCCCTAGACTTCTTGTGTCTGTGCAGGCTATCACCTGCAGAGTTTAATGGGAAAGACATCAGGAGCTAAAAACTATTGTACCTTAAAGGCACTAGTATAGGACTGTGATTTGGGAACTTTTACCTTTGTATCTGTGATAGTGACTTTGTTAGTGGCTTTCAGGGGCCCAGCACACACTGGTTTTTGCCTCTGCAAGATAGGTGAGATTGCCTTTTCAGGTGGGATGGTTGGTTTTTGTGTTGTGGGCTTTCAGGGTGGGTTTTTTGTTACTTGCAGTGCATGTTTATTCTGAGGATTAGATGGTTAATGTTTGTACAGCACTTTGAACAGGTCAAGGATTAATAATTACTAAAATTCCAATGTGTGTAATTCATGTACTAGTTTTTGTAAATTGAACTGGCTAGACAGTGGGAAAGTGACATTCCTAAACCATTAGTAATCTAGCTATCAATTTAATGGGTTTCCCAGGTCATTCTCACATAAAAGAAGCCAAACCTGTGTGAGGTGGTGTGATGATGATGGGTTTTAGAGCAGGGCTCTTTGACTCTTTATCAATGAGCCTCATGTAGGTTTTCTGGTCTGTGTTGAGGTCAGATAAGCACAATTGAAAAGAGCAAGAAGATGCTTCAGAGTTTATGTGGCTGAACATGAGACTTAGAGGGAGTTTAAAAGGAGAGGAAAATCACCTCCGAGAGCATTTCCCTCTGAACACATAAAGAAAAATTATTCCATCTTCTCCTTTTGCCCTCAGAGCCCTTCTTTTCATATCCAGCTTGTCCCCAGTCAGGTTTTTCTTTACAAAGAAATGAAGAGCCTTTGTTTAAGGGTCTGTGAAAGGAGATTTTGTATTTTGGTGAAGGGTGAGAACGCCCATGTTTTGGTGTTGTCCTAAATACCAGATACGTGCACACTCTTATACACAAAAGCTGTCAGCCTTTATGATGGCATAGGTCAGATGAGCTACAGAAGATTGAGAAATAAATATCAGAGAAATAAGAGGAAAAACATTCTTTTAGTCATGCATTTTCTTAGCATTAGGTGGTATGTTGGTTTGGAGCCAAGTCATCTTCCTGGTGGAGATTGTTAGTGACATTCCTTTCTGAAACTCCATTCCCATTTTACTAACTGTGGTATTTAGTGTTTGGCATTGTGTCCCGTAGTGAATGCAGGCACGTATTTTCTTCAGATGGGATTTTTTTGTGTGTACGTGTTTATATTATACCAGTGCGGCAGCTACAGAAGGACATGTGGTCTGATAGAAGAGCTCTTTGTTTTCATTTAGTGCCTGCAAAAGAGTTACACAATATCATTAGAATTTGTATGATGTTTAATGGTTTCAAAGTGGTTTTGATGTGTTTTGAGTGGAAAAAAAGGTGATTCATAGCCAGGGAACAACGATTTCAAGCAAAATGTCACTCCTTGAGCACCATAATGCAATAGGAAGGCAGATGAGTAACTTGTGAGCTGTTTCCTGGCCTACTGCATTATGTCTTCTCCATGTCTACACACACAGAAATAGCACCTCTGGATCTTTCAGAGTCCTTTCATTTAAAAAAAAAAAAATCTATATCTGCAAAACAAAACAATTCCATTTGGGGAGGAAGGCAGTCATTGCCAAAACCTGCCAATTGTAACTCATTTAACTTGTAATATAGTCCGTATTAGTCTTCTAATTCTTTACTCTTCATCTTCTGTGCCTATTCCATCTCTCCTTTTCCTTATACTCTGTCAACTTTCCACTTCCTTTTCTGCTTTCCTCTTTCCATGCTTGGTAAACAGTTTTCTAAAACTTCAAAAAATAAAAGTCCATTGGAAGCGCGCGCGCGCGCGTGTGTGTGTACGTGTGTGTGTGTATGTCCCTCTTTTCAACACTTTTAATGTGTGTCTTCCCATTCTTCTGACCTCAGAATTTGGGTTTTAGACTTTATAAGACTCTCTGTGGTCGTGACCTATAATCTTTTTCCTAAAAAGACCTAAAGATTCTAAGTTCTAAAGGAGTCTAAAGCTGTTGAGGTAGCTTGTCCTCCTGCTGAGGCACACAAAAATTAGTTCTCTACTTGAATTTCCTTGAATGTACTGCCCATAGTATGCTCCTGGTCTGGATTTGTGTCCATCTGCTGTAAATGAAAAAGTGCAGATGATGATCTATGTGGAAAATCTAGCATTGATCTGATGGACATTCAGAATCTCTGTGCCCTTTTAAGGCATTAAACTAAGTTTTCAAGCACCTTTTTTTATTTTTAGAAAATATCTTTGTTCTCAGCTTTGAATTTGTAATTCAAACAGTGGAATAAGTTAGGCACAATGAGAACAAGAAAATTTTACTTTTTCTCCTAGTCTCTTTTTTGAAGTCTCTTTGAGACTTGCTTTTATGTTTTAAGGCCAGTTGCTACTGAGGCGGGAGTAAAGGTCTCGCTGAAACTACAGGACCCTTAGTTTTCCACAGCCACAACCTAGGCAAAGTCTATGTTGCTTAAAGAAATAGCAATACAGCTTCCTTGTGTTCATATTATGACAGTCTTCCTTGTTCTTTGATTGAATGGAATATTGTCATTAGAAAGACAAATTTGAGGCAGTATTATAATGATCCCATTCTTTTAATATCTGCTTGATATTTGAGTAGCAGTACTTAAAAGCAAGTAAGTTCTTTCCCTTTCTCTTTGGAAAAAGCCTGGAGAGGTTTGATAGCCTTTTCTGGTATTACATTTATTTGCTCAAGATAATGACAAACCAAGGAACTATTCGAGGACTGAGTTTGACTGTCACAAGGTTATTTTTGCTTTTATTTTGTTTAACATTTTAAGTTCTTAAACCAACTGATATATTACTTAGGATTGTACTAGAGACTTCTTTTTTTCTAATCTGTCATGTGGAAAACACAATAGGGGTATTATTTTCCTAGTTCCATTTATGAAACTCTGTTATTTCCCTACCATATAAAGTTATATTTATCTTATTAGGTGGCGTTCTATACATCTGATACCACATTTGTGCAGATGGTCTTGAAAAGCAGTGAGAGTGCTAGAATACTTAGGACAGTTACTTCTAATTATGAAACTCTAAAAATGCTCACCTTAAAAAAATCAGTTATTAAATTGTAAAAGGCTTTTGTTTAGAATTGTATGATTTCTGCTACATAAAAATAACAGCCTTGATGTTTTGCATAGAACATGGATAGGAATAAGAGAAATAGAGCACTTTAAAATGTCTCCAGCAAAATTTATTGACTAAAATTTATTGACTATTGGCTAAGACTAAAACCAAGTTCAAATCAAAGGCTGGTTGTTTCTTAGAGAAAAAAACCTCCTCTTAAATCAGCAGGCAAATGATCATATAATATTCTAATAAGTATGAATTTCTGATTTGAATTTTGGCACAGATGTTTAAGCAGTAGTATAACACTGGAGTGATTGCTGTTACAAGGAGTAGCATAATTGATGCAGCTTTTTATTAAACAAAATGCCTACTATTTCCATATTTTAGCTGTGAAGTGCTCAAAAGTTGTTGGGAGGATTTAAGAGGGATGTGCCAGGTTTGACTGCCCCTTAAAAATTATTTAGGAGGGTTAATCTGTTGTCAACCAACTGTGTTCAATTGCTGTTGTCCAGGGCATGGTGGTCTTAGAAGAATTCCCGTTTCCAAAAGACATTTTGAAGAAGCAAATACAATTGACAGACCAAGAAGCTTTATTAAACGCCACAGGGAATTCGCAAGCTGCCATTGAGAGACAGGATTCTTTGCCGGAGCATGACTTTGAAATGTCACCCAGCAGTCCTACTCTGCTTTTACGAAACATAGAAAAACAGGTAAAGTAAAACAAAACTGAGTTGTCAGTGAAGCCAAATGATTGACTTCAGAAATAGGGAGGTTCCATGGCGATGACTTCCAAAAAGAAAGATATTTTGCAGTCCTGGAAGTGGGTGCTGATTAATTGAAGGGTTTAAATAACTGTGCTGTACATCAGGTTTACAAAGTAACCTCTTATTTCTGACGTGTCTGTGCTACTGCTTTGTTTCCCTCCAAGCGGACACATAACAGCCTCTAAGAACCGTCCACAAACCTGCCCCTGCTTTATAGTCAGGGTCAGTGTAGAGTTTCCACGGGTTGTTTCAGGAAATACTTAATGTGAGACAAAAGAGTACAGCTGACAGCAGAGATATATTGCACTTGAAATNNNNAAAAAAAAAAGCCCAAATAGAATACAATTGTTCATCTGCCTTTTCAAACATTGTAGAACTCTGGTTCGGAGCTGAGGAATTCCAGGTACTTACCAGGTACAGTGGAGGCGTAGTTGTGAGCAGAGTTTCACTTCGCAGTGTGCAGAATGGCTGTTTCCATGGTTGATTCCAGGAAATACTGTTCCAGCAGGGCTTTCTTCTGCTTGAAAGTACATAAAGGATGTGGTAGGATCACATTGCTGAAGGAGATACTGGAAATTTGTTTTTCAGAATGAATTTATGCAGTTTGTGTAAAACAAACCTGACAAAGCCACTATGGGGCATTCATTTGTTGCTCTGCTGCTCTACATAAATTCCTGGTCATACACACATTTTTATTAAACAAAAATAAAAGGGTTAAAAGTAGTAACATTAAGTACTAGTGCCTGTTCCTGAATCTCTGTGCCAATTTTTCTTATTTGATAGTTATACTTTCCTGTTCTTAAAATGCTTCCCCTCGTTGATAAATCTTAGCCACCACAGGCAGGAGTGAGGAAGCAATGAAACAGGAAATGTACATGCTCAGTGCTGGCAATTGCATAAGGTAACCCAAAGAGCATTTTTAGAATGTGGTGAATGGCCCCTCTTTAAGTGGTGGCTTGGAGAATTAAACACACTTTTCAGTAAGACTTTTGACAATTAAAGTGGTAATGGCCAGTTTCCTGGTCCCCAAGTAGCCACAAACTTGGTCCAAGGGGTGCAAGAACTTTGATGATACAAAAATTACTTGGAAGTAAAGACTAACACATCTCACACAACACATTGGATTCCTTCCCTTTTACACCACTGAAAGCTTTGGGGTTTGATTTCCTTTTTGACTACCAGTTCTGTTCTTAACTCTGAAAGTCTGTGTTTCTGAGTTTCTTGTTCAGTGTCAGGAGCAACAATGCTGCAGCCTGAAGTACATCTACAGATATTCCCACAGAATTCTTCAGTCCGGTGTTAAAGTATTTCTTTGTTAAAAATAAGTAATTTTGCTTGTGAACCAAAAGAAAAGTCATATAGAATAAAAGTGACTAAGGCTGGCAATTTTTATTAATACTGTTTTCAAGTCCTTTTCATAGCCACATGTGTGGTTTTCCTTGTGTTTTGGAAGTCTGCTTTTATTTTTCATGCTCTTATATTGAGTAGAGACTGCTCCTTACGGAATGAATTCTGTTGAGATTTTTAAAGCAGTCTGGCATCCTGATTGCTTTGTCCAGTGCTTTTATAATTGACTTGCTATTTCTGTACTTTAATATCCATCCCTGAATTTTTTATTCTGATGTGAAATTTTTACCTGACTATATCACTTAAACATTAACAGAAAGTATGTGAGTTGTAAGAAAACAGAAAAAAAATTCTTCCTCTTTCTGCATAAATGTAAAATGTAAATGTAAAATCAAAATGTAAAGAAAACTTACTGGGTAACCTTTAGCAATTAATATTTTAAACATTCTTAGTTCTGAATGAAAATCCAACAAAGTAATGCAAAAGGTTTGTTTTGGTTTTTTTTAAAAAGGAGTATGCCATTTCAGATACATTTAATTTCTGTTCACTGTGCAGAACACAGTTTCCTCTAAGCATTTATTGTGAGAATAGCCTTTAAGGGCTGACATTTAAAACAAAAAATCATTGTGAAATGTTATTTGGAGACAGTCCACAATTCATTGCTTTGCAAGGAGTAATCCTTAGTCTTAACAAACTGGCTACATGTGTTTCATTTGTTTTGGGTCAGTTTTGAAAGTCAGGGGGTTGGGGNNNGGGGAGGGGGGGAGGTTGGGTTGGTGGTTACCTCTTGTTGCTATCTTTGAGGATACCAGAAGATTTTATCCATTCTGTCTGTCGTTACAATAGTCCTCATATAGTTACACTTCCTTTTATAAAAACAACTTTGTCAAACTACAGTGAGCAATGAAGAGGATTCTTCTAAGAACAAAAATACTTTGAGCAAACAAAATGTACGATGAATAGACAGTTGACCTTTTTTTTCCCCCCCTGTTGAAATGTTTGTCAAATGGCCGGTTAGCAGCTCTGCCTGCAGCTGTTGTAATATCAGCTATAAAGTGTTCTGTTTTCTATTTTCCTTTTAAAGACCTTTGGTTACAATACTAAGATCACTAATGTCTTTGGGGTACTACTTCAAATGTATAAACAATGTTCAGGGTTGTGTTGGTGTTGTGTTGGTGTTTTGTTGGTGTTTTATTTGGGTTTTATTTGGGTTTTGGTAGAGTTGAACATAATAATCGTAAAAGAAAAACCATGCCAACATGGTTATTCACAAGAAGAAACTAAATATGATTATTCCATGATGTACTGGAATGAAATCCTAAGTAGGAAAACAAGAACCCAGGACCTTTGAGCTGTTGAGTCTGGATAAAAGTCTGACTACCTTTAATTTTTATTTTTTTTCCAGAGTGCACAACTAAGTGAAATCATCAGCAGCCTAAT
This sequence comes from Mohoua ochrocephala, assembly GCA_013398855.1. NCBI lineage: Eukaryota > Metazoa > Chordata > Aves > Passeriformes > Acanthizidae > Mohoua > Mohoua ochrocephala. The sequence goes on along the minus strand of VZTA01006609.1, from coordinate 14,839 downwards.
TGCTCCACTCAATCTGTCTCCAGCTTCTTCATCTCTTTCATCCAAGACCTGTAGACACAGACAGCTAGTCAATGGCATCTCCTTCAGGTAGGTGATAGTGTGGTAGGGTTTTTTTTTTTGAGAACAACTTTCAGTAAAGTTATCTATACGGAACTAATAATCATTACAATGTTAAATAAGGAAAAGAGAGCTGCTTTCTGCAAGCTTCAAGAGAAGTCAAGTCTTGATTGTAAGGTTGAAAGTAGTAGGGTTTTGTGTTGTTCCTAAAGATATCATAAAAGTATAGTCACTGTAACTACATTTAAGTACTGGGAAGATGAATCTGTGAAGTAGTGAAAGAATATAGGAACACATTTCTTCTGATTGTTTTGAGACTTAACGCATTCTGTCATAACAAGTGCAGCTTTATTTCTGGAGAACTGACAAACTAGATTAGTAGAATACGTAAGCAATGTCACGTGTCTCAGCAGGGGTCAGTGTTAGGGTGGTAACTTCATTAATTTTAAGCAGATCAGTCTTCAATAAAAGGCCAAGTTTATCTTTGCCACCTACATTTTCAAGAATTTGGAGATATCATTTTCCATTCAAGGTATTTTGTTCTGGATGGACATACCTTCCAGGATGACTGTAGGTTGAAATTAATATTTTAGAAAAATGTTTCTCAGTGCTAGTCCATACTACTTAGTAATTCCATCTTTTAGTCAAAGATTTTAAATACAGTACAGGCTGTAATAAGTATTAGTTTCAAAACAACATTAAGGTAATTGACTACAGTTACAAAAGATCTAGGTGTGTTGGGTATTTCTCCTGAGTTACTTGTAATGCAGTTTTTTCAGATGCTGTTATTCACAGGTCTTAATTAAGATCAGGTGGATGAAGTAACTGCTCCCAACTAGAGCTGGGGTGTTTATGGCAGAGTGTGTAGCAGAACATAATTCCCTGGCTCCCGACTCCAAGAAGAGCTGTCCACACCGTCTGTTTCAGCTTTGCTGCAGAGGCTGTAGCCTCCCACAAAGAGATTATAATGAGCAGCTTGGATGGGCAGCTTCTTTAGCTGCCGTCTGTTCCACAGTGATTGTGTGATTCTGCCCTAAATTTAAGGGTGAAGGGGTCCTGACGTGTAACATCCCTGCTCCTGATGTATCAGTTGTTTATAGATGATATAGGACAAAATCAGAAGGTTCCTCTCAGATGTGGACTAAAAATAGCCCTGAAATAGGAGTTGCTAATAGAGGTGGGTATGTGGAAGAGGAGAGTCATTTAGGCTGTGTCTTGAATCTGACTTTTTCAGAGACAAATGAGGAAGAATTCCTGCTTTTAAAAATGTTTTTAGGAGTGTATGAAGTTAACTCCATGATGAGAGACTCTAATGGTGTGACTTCAAGCCAATTCTCTTCTTATTTATTAGGCACTGTCCAAAGTTAGTCTTTCCGTTTCATGAGTAACACGTTGTTTGCTCATGGACCACTCTCTAAGGTTGGTTGTTTTCTACTCATGAGCTAAACAAGTCCAAAGAAAAATGTTAGGACTTTGAAGATTTTCTCAGTGCTGTAGCTCTGAACTGGAGTTTGGGAAGTTAGGTGTTGGAAGGAAATCTGAGAGACTTTAGGGCTTTCTAGATGCTGTCTTAAACATGAGTTAAACAGTTAATTTTAATTTTTCACTGCTTATGAAGTGTTTTGAAATCTGCAAATAAATACTGTTCATTAAAGATTCATGAAATAGAGTGGTTATCATGAGAATCCTGCAGGGAAATTCACTGCCTCCTACTTCTTGGGGTTTTTTGAGGGTGTTTCAGGGTTTTGGTGGTATTTTGTTATTGTAGTAGCTATGTGTTCAATCAATTGAATTAACTTAATAGTTAATTATTAACTTACATGCCACAATTAACTTAATTCTTGGCTGCTTCTCCCCTTGCTTTTTCTAGAGCTCACTCTGACTGTATTCAGTATTTCAGAAAGCAGAAATCAAAATCAAATGGAAAATAAGGGGATTTTTTTGGTTTTGAGAGGGGGGAAAAAACAGATGATAGCAATTTTCACTTAAGTACGTTCTTGAAATTAGTTGTAGGCTGTTGATGTGAGAAACACAATAGTCCATGTTTAAAGTAGGTTTAAGTATGAGATGCTTTGGGGTTGGTAATTGTGGAGTTGCAGTACAGCTGGTTACATTGGCTGTTCGCAGTGGAAATGGAGGTACGTACAGTTCCTGGTTGACTGAATATAGGTAACCTTGAATTGCCATTTGTCAAGGCCTAATTACTTTAGTGCCTTCCCTTTTTTTGTGTGGCTTTTCCTTTCAATTGAATCTAGATGCCAAGATTAGCCCAAAGCATTGCATGAAGGTAGATGCTCATAGAAGCAGTTCCCTAAGCTAGTGATACCCACTTTCTTATGAGGGGAGAGGAAGGAAAAGTTGATTACTTCAGGACAAATAGTGCCTGTCTGATGGCTTCCTGTGCAGGCGTGCATCTGAAAGTAAGGTCAAGAGCAAGAAAGGCGAACCTATGAGTTTTGAAAGGAGCATTCTAGCAAATTCATTACTTTCACATCTGGCCATGGTTCATTTTGCTCTTCTGTAGAATTGCATTTTGAAAACCACTCAGACTAAGATCAAACTAAATGGGCAACTCAAAGCTTGATTGGGAAACCTTTTAAACAAGTAGCAGGAAAACCACACTGCCATGTACAGGAGCTCCAGGCCACAAAGATGAGATCTCTCTTCATCTGAAACTGGAGCAGTGCATTGCTGCAAGGCACAGGAGGGTAAATAGAGCAGATGTCAGAGACTGCAGAGAAATTACCGAGGGCCTGGGCAGACCACCAGAACAAAAGCAGGAATCACAGAAGTTGAGGAGCTGGGCTGAGGAGCTTTTTATTCAAATTTATCTGTCCAAGTTGTCTCTCACATAAGAGAGAGGTATGTGGAAATCCACAAGTTGAGCTTGGGACCATCTGACTTGGAAAATGTTTTTGAGAATTCAGAGAGAGTATTTTAAGAAATCTTTTCCATGGACTTCCATGGACCGTAAACCTTGTATTTCTTTCTCAAGCCTTAAAAGTGCAGTGTTAACATTAAGAATGTCATACCTCAGTATTTCAGGCTTTTTCTTGGCACTTATTGTATGTTCCTTTAAATACTTTGTACCATCCCTCTGTTAATTAGCATGTTATTTTCATGTGTCTGTGTTGCTTATTGGATTGTATTGAGGTGTCAGAAAGACAGCTCAAATTCAAGCCCGTAAAGCCTTGTTACCACTCCAACACAGCATGGGATGGTGTTTAATCACACTTCCATAACAAGCCCTTTTATTGAATAAAAATGTACTGTTAAAAGAATACCACCTATCAAAAAATATTTATAAGTGGCCTTGTAATAAATTTCTTTTCATGTTCTATTGTGTCACAACTTTACTAATAAAATTATGACTTGTCATAAGACAAAATAATAATTTGTGCAGCTAGATGACCTGTTATGAACCAAGGCCAAAATACCTTGTGTGTAGTTGCACTGCTCCGACAGTTCAGAGTTGGGATCGAGGTCTTCAGTATTGTAAAAATAAAAGCACTCTTGAGTGCTTTTTGCAGCAAGCCTTCAACTTTGCAGGCAGATGTTGCTACAGCAACAAAATAAAATCAGGAATACCTATAACAGGGAAGTTCATTCTTCCCTTTGAGTCATTCCCACACAAATGGGAGAGTGTTTTAAATTCTTACCTTGTGGTGTTGCCTATTCTGGTCACCAGACAGGCTGTAGGTTGGTGAGAATGGTGTGAGGTTCTACACATATGTATAGGGGCTTCTACTGCTCTTGGCCACATCTTTGCACTTGATTTTGACTCTCTACACTTGAAGTGTGTAGAGTTCCTAATTTTGATACAAATGCTTCACAGCGAGTTGCAACCCCTATGCTGAATGATCACTGGTTTGTAAAGCTTTACTTAGGTTTCAGTTCTTGAGCAAAACCAGAAAATCTTGAAAGTATTAGGACAGAACTCTAGGTCTCCTTTGCATTAGCATGACTGCTGTCTTGAATGGAACGTCAGTATGAAGGGAAATATTAATTGTAACTTGAAACTCATACATGTTAAAAATGTTAGAGAGTTCTTGAATTTGTAAAAAACAAAACTCGATATATGCTTGAGGGCTTAACTTCATTTTGACATTTGTTTCTATGAGCAGAAAGGTAAACAAGAACGATAAACTCCCTTTCCTGACCTGACACAGAAGGAATCAACTAGCAAACAAAGCACATACACAATTTTCTGAAACGGCATGCTAAAACATCTTGGTGTTTATAAAATTCTCTTAGAATTAGATAGCTAATGCTAATCTGTGTGAAATCTTGGCCTGTGCATGTGGAGCATATTTAACGTTTTGTATTTCCTCTCCTCATTATTCATGAAACTGAAGAGCTTCAGACAACAGAGAGGTATCCTCTTCAAGCAGTTGGTTGCTTGATCGTCAGCACATCAAGAAAAGAAGAAGAGACAGGACAAGACTCAGATCTGTCTCTGTGAATAATGTGAGCACATCTGCCCGAACAAGGCCACTTCATAGTTTCCAGAAGAGGAAACTCTACAGAATGCATGGTGCCTGTCACTGGAATCAGCAGGTAGGCCCTTGCCTCTCTGTTCGGGAGAGAAAACCAAAGAGTCCAGCTGCTCGAGTCGGCATGTGTCTTGGCTGGTGTGCCAGAGGAATAGTGCATGCTGAGCTGGTTATTTGTTGCATTCAGGGACCATAGAGAGTGTGCGGCAGCATTACTGGATGTATCTGCAGGAGCTCCGAGTTAATGAGTTGAACATAAAGATAGCTCAGAGTCCTGCTTATCAAATCGTTTGTTGTATGGCTGTCTTTAAAGCCCTTGTACAATCTAAGAGACAACTTGAGAGTTCTTTGGGAGGCCTGACTGCTGAGAAGAGAGGCTACAGTGTAAAGCATCTGCCTACTCGTTTTCAGAATGTTTGTTTTAGCTACAGGAAAGTTTACACAGCTGGTGGCACATAATTTTCTAGGAAATTGAATTGCAGTATCTTAATCTTCATTCCATTTTTGCTGTCTCTGATGAGTTATATTGCCTTTTTCATGACACTTTAAGAATGCTTTAAAACTTGGAATTTTCTGCATTACAGAGGAATTAATATTTTAAAACAGAAAAAACCACATTGTCTGTTGTGCAGAGCAAGGCTATCTGCTTGCATCTGATGTTAATAGCATATTGCTGGTAAGAATATAAATGAGTTTAGCTGTGGTGCTTAAAGAAACAGTCTAATTTGGGAGCAGAGATAGTATGAGCTCATTCTTCAGAGCAGTGTTAATCCCAAGAGGTTTTAATTTCTTGATTTTACTTTGCCTTTTTAAAAGTAAGTGTAGTATTGAGGGAAATCTCCATGTCTCCTCAGCTAACTGTCTAGGATTTACTAAGTATGCCAGTGGTCTGGGGAGCAACTTCCTTTGCAAGGATGTTCTGTGCTGATTCAGCATTCTCTGCAAAATGGCAGAAGCGTCCTAGTTTTAGCAAGACACTTTACTGAAAAACTGTCCAGTTTCTTACTAGTTTGAGTTCCCAGCTTCCCTGCAGTGCGGCTTAAAGACTTGGCAGCCTGCCTGAAAGGTTTGGGCGGGGGGGGGATGGAGGTGGAGAGTGAGTCTGGGAGCTCTACCTTCTCCTGGGTACTTAGCCTTTTCATCTTCCTTGCATTGACCAAGGAGACTGTTGTGGACTTGGACTTAATGTTTCCCATTTCATCCTGTCACAGAGGTTGGAGGCCTTGTGCTGTGGCTGATGTCTGTAACTGCTTCTTGCAGCTGTGGAGAGGGCTCCTTAGCAAGAGACTCCAGGACTTTCCCTTCCTTCTACTTAAACATGAAGGGTTTTCACTCCAGATGCAGTTTCTAAATAAGAGGCCTTTCTGGAAGCCTCTGTCTTGCAGACTCAAGTATTTCATATTTCTACAAGCATTGCCTATGTCTCTGTGTTCTGAGAAGTGGGCCAGAGTTAGTGAAGTTCAGAGAATATCAGTAAAGGCTTGTGATCAGAAACTCCATTTCTGTAGCCTGACAGGAGGAGTTCAAGGCAGAGTTTACATTTTTACCTTCAACCAACCATAGAGCTGAGCTGCTCTGCATGCTTGATAGTTTACCTTGACTTGTAGGCTGCAAAGATAGATTTATAATTAACCTTTGGCTGCAGACTGCAAGCAAACAGTACATTTTTAGGTTACTAGTTAAGGCTTCAAGTATTGGAGCTGGTGCAACTGTGTGTCTGCTCCATGCTCTTGACATCTCTGGTGCTGGGTTACCTTATAGTAACCCAGCTTCATTGTCTTTGTACCAAAAGTGCAGAGATGTCCCAAAGACAGTGGGGTAAAACATCCCTGTAGGGAATGCTGTTAATGCTTACCGCAGCTCTCACCTCAAAACCCTGTGTTTAGACTCTGCTTTTGAATGTCCTTTCCATGGGGAAGTTAACCAAGAGGCAATGTGGAGAACTACATCATGGGCTACAGAGAGATTCTATAGCTCTTGTTCCTTGAGAAAACAAGAGTTGATGGCATTAATCGAGTTGTCAGCTTCAGTCTTCATGCAAGTGCCAAACTCAATTAAGTTTTGCAAATTAAGGTATAGCAGGGAACAAAGTCTCTCACACAGTGTTGATTAAAAACAGAGGATCAGGGATTCTGCTGGGGAAGTAAGTGATAAAATTAGACTGGACATTTCCAGCACATTCTGACAATCAAACCTAAGTGGGTATTGAGGTTTTAACTTAGGAGTCATCAGCAGTGTATCGTTTCATTCAACAAATCTTATTCTAACAGGCCCTGTCACTTTCTTAGTCCTGCACTTGCTACACTTGGTTACCCAGCTGTTGATGAGATTGCTCATCCTGTAATGAAAGAGCACTGGCCATCAGCCCAGGCTGGCTGCTGGCTTAGGCAGATGTCTAAGGGTAAGGATGCAAAATGGGGAGCAGCTTCTGGGATTGATATCTAGTTTTCTCTGAAAATGCTTTTATATTCCCCGGAGTAATCCAGGAAACTGGTCTTTCGCAGAAAAAATGAGTAAGTTCTTAGCACATGGAAAATAGTTGGATTTTTAATGTAATGTTAGTGTGCCTTTTCTAGCAAGTGCCTCTCCCATATTTCCTCAAATTTGACGTATTTATATAACCCCTGGTACCACAATCTGTGAGGACCCCCATTTCTTTAAGGTCACTGGCCTGAAAACAAGCTGGAAGTCTTGCAGCAGATGTGGAGTTAACAGATTCCATCTTGCCAGAATCCGAGGAGGAAACTGAATCTTCTGAATGTTGCAGCTCCTAGTGGTGCCTGGTTTGAACAGCCAGCAAGCAGTGCCTGGCAGTGCTGAGGGAAGATGCCACTCTGCAGAGTAATTTGAGCAAGATGGTGACTAAAGAACTCTGACCAGAGAATCACAGCAAAATGCAGGCCTCTGTATGTGGGACATTAGGAAATGCTGGGATAGCTTTGAGGAATTTGCAATTGGGTTTCCATTCCAATGACTGGTTGTACCCTTTGTACATCTGAATGGCATTCAGAGTGTCATCCCTCACATCTCTTCAGATTCATTTGGGAAGCTCATTCTCCCCCTTCACCCCGTAACATCCATGTTAGGAAAAGTAAAGTATGAAACTGAACTGCTATGCCATCTGTTAGTTCATAAGGTCACTGGGAAGACATCCACATTTTTTCTCTTATCTACTGCCATGTCACATACATTTACAATGAGTATTTATGACATAGTAGCCTCCCGTTGCCTGTGGAGAGATGCCCTATATTGTCCTCTACTTTGCTGTTTCTTTTCTGAAGAGGACTACACATTCCCCTGCTCTCCTAATTAAGTAATGCTTACACAGGGTAGTATCTAAAAGAAAATACAGAAGTCTGTGAAACTCTAGAAGATTTTCCAGACTGACAAGATAGACCGGAGATAAATAAAACAGGGTGCAAGGTGTTTGGTGTATGCGTCACCGTCCAATATCCTCAGGAGCTTGAAATAGTCTTTGGGACCAAATCCGCTCGTCCCCTAATTCAGAATGACTAAGTACCACAAGATGATCCCTGAGTCATCATTTGGCCCTGGAATCTGTTTCGTATCTTTCTTCTTTATCTAAATAGCTTGGTAAGAGCTTAGGCCATTTCTTGATTGTTAGTCATGCACAGCAAACCCTGGGATTGCAGTCTGTGCTTCAGTCTAGAGGACGTGATTGTAGTGGTGCATTTCTTCAGCGTGATGTTTGAATGAATGATAAAACTTGCATGCAGGACAGCACAAAGAAGTAAGCTGCTGGTGTGTTCTAGTGGGAGGAGACAATGTTTTCAGGTGGGAGTTGGAAGTCTGAGAGTGCTGTGTTCAAAATGTTGGATCTGCCCCTCATTTGTGTTAACAGCTGGCAAGTCAAAACCTCTGGGTCATTGTCTCCTCCTATAAAATGTGTGTAATGTAGTTTTAACACTAAGAAAGAAGGCCAAAAGTATCTAAGCATTAAAACCGAGAAAGTCTGTAAGTAGCAAATCAGTGTCAGGACTGTAAGACACAAACACCTATTGAATCATTTCTCAGTGGTTGTTGCATTTGTAACTGCCTTCCTCCCCCACCCTAGATTCTCCAGTCTAATGCCTGGTGTTTCTGCAAATGCTTTTCCTATAGTGAGGAAAATTGTAGCTCTTTCTCCTGCTATTTTTCTGTCTGCACTTGAAGGAACTAAATTATCTGTGACATACTAAAAGCAGACAAGTGTCGTACTAGTCAGAAACTCTCACAGAGGTCTTTGCTTAGCTGACATGCCCTGATGTTTTCTTTTTTGCTATTTTATCTGTGTGACTTGCTGCAGGATTTTTTTAATAACAAGGAGTTTGTTTTGCCAGTATATTTTGTTAGTTTCTCACTTAACATCCTAACAAATGATACTAGTTCCACAGTCATGTTTTGCCAAGAGATGTCATTGAGGCTATGTAGACTTTTAATCTATGAAAACTTTATACAGCTCTAAATAAAGGTATGATTCAATAGAGCAGTGAGATTGGAGTACTGTCAATTTTGCTCCTGTCTGTTTCTTTGCAGAGTTGTAGAGCATGGTGGGGATTTTTAATCTGAAAATTCTCATTGTATTTGTATCCCCACCTGCTGGAGAAAGAGTTGGTTGTGGGGACTGAGGCATGTGGAGAAAACAGAATTCAAATTTGCAAAGGTGCCAGCATCCTGAAAGATAGGAGTTGAGGTGCAAAAGCTTACATTTTGGATACCACAAGCAAACAGTTGGTATAATGTTGCCAACTCTTGCAGTTGCATATTGCCACATTTTCTTCTCTGCAGTCTCAACTGGGAGTTAAGAGCAGAAGAATATCTGCTTTCATTTAGTGGTTTGAAAAAAAAAAAAAAAGTGAATGCTTGTCCAGAAGGCTCCGAAACAGACAGGAGGAAAGTATTTAAATTCTAGGGTATGAGTTTCTTATTTTGATTTAAATGTCATGCTGGTTCTATGATTTTTGCGTTCAGAAGCATTCCCAGTGCATGCCTAGTGCCAGTGGTACTTTTTGTTGATGCCACTTGATAAATACATGTGGGTCTTTCCCCAAGTCTTTTTAATTTTCAGGTTTTTGGAAAGACTGTGTATATATTTTTATTTATTTTTATATGCACACACATATAATTTGTATTATATCCAGCATGCATAGCATTTATCTTATTTGCTAAATGTCTGCTATTTGCTAGGGGTCTGTACCTGGGAGGAAAGAAGTTGCATTGAGTGGAGTCTACTGGTTGTCATCCCCTTCCTTGGTATCCCTAGATACTGGCTGCATCACCTGCTTCAGCATAGTTTCCTGGCATTACTGACTTCTGAAAAAACGTTGTTTTGTTGTCAAGTCTCCTGGTTCAATGCAAGTGGTGTGGTACTTCTGTGGATATGTCAGTCTTGTGGTCTGGGGAGGAGAATCTCTTGGTTACCAAGTTTGTAAGTGAAAATAATAGTTGATGAAATTGCTACTTTAACCCTGGAAGTTAAAAAATAAGGCCTTCTGTTAGTTAAAAATCAATGAGACCTGAGTGGGAAAAGAAGTTCTCATATGCATTCAGCTGTTCTGAATGTGTGACAAGACTTTTGTCTATAAGGGAGGGAGGCAGGCAGGAAGGAAGGCAGGCAGGATGGACGGACACCTCTAGCTTTGCAATTCTCTGATACTTCCAGTAGAACTAGGTCCATCCTCTCTGAGGTTTGTGGCAAGCTGGTAAGCCTGTGAATTCTTTTTTCTTCAGAATGAAAAACCTTCATGCTTTCCACAGTCTTGCACCTTTAGCTTAGTGACACTTCTGTAGTGTTTTACTGATCACATCTACTCGTAATTTCTGCCTGGTGTTTTTGAGAAGATATCCCTGTGGATTAACATATCTTTTCTTCTTTTGGTTTAACTGGTCAAAGATTGAGCACTAACCTTGATTTTTCAATTGATTTTCTAGTTGAACAAAATATCTTGGTTTCAGGATATAGAAGACAGCGTGCACTTCTACAGAGCAGGTGAAAGTCCCATTGGCTTATTACAGGATTAAAGAAACTAAACTCCATGTGTACTTAGGAGAGGTGGGTGATCTCCAAGAACAGTAGAAGCTACCACTCCTTGTAGGACACTGACCAAAAAATCTGAATTTGAGCCAAGCTGGATGTGAGTAAGTTTTCATTAGTGTTTTATGAAACTCCCCATTCTCTTCTTGGAAAAAAAATTGGTCTCTGACATAGGATCTGCCCCTTTATCTGTATTGACAGCTTTAGAGGGGCCAGAGGCAGATGAATTTGTTTACATCCTGGGGTAGCTTGCATCTCTGTACCTGACATGCATGGGAAAGGTCTGTCCATTTGACTTCTATAAAAACTTCATCGGAAGGGAGGGTCTGACATACAGTGTGGGTGTGTGTGTCAGCACCATCTGTTGTGCACCTTCCCATGTAGGGATGTCTTAGATGCTTTGCCCACCTTCTCTCCCGCTACTGGTTAATAAGAAAGAAAGTCTTGGGGGCTTTCAGATTAACCTTTCCCTGTCTGTGTATTGTGTGTTGCCCAAAAGCACTCTGCACTTAAGACCTGCACACTTACCTTGTGAAACACAAGGTTTCATGGAACTGTATGTTCTGCCAGAGGGACATAGTTCTGCTCGGAGCAGGTTCTGCTCCCTCAGAAGAAGGAGGCCATGGAGAAGTGGGCTGTCCTAAAGGCAGATGCTAAAGCACTGAGGCAAGCAGGCTGCTCTGTTAGTTTGATCTGTACACAGCACAAGATTAAAAGTTGGTGTGTTTATTCAAAGGGGAGTTGTCAGCCACTCACGCAGAGGTTCTCTTGAATCCTATAATTAAATCTCTGCAGTTTAGTTGGCTACCCGTTTACTGAAGAACAGTTTTTAATATTGAGGGAGATAGCTCTTCTTTGATATTGCTGAAAACTTCTGAGAGTGTGTTTGTAGAGAGAATAAATGCATTTTTCCTTCTTTTTTGGGCTTAATAAGAGTAATCAGGAGCAGATGTGACAGGTATTCAGCAGAGTATATTTGAGTTAATTTAATTAACTTACTGGATTTAGACACAGTGGCATAATTGAACTGTGGCTCTCTGTACTGTTACACTTGGGCATGTTTCCAAAAATGGTAGGAATTTTAGTGATCAGTAGCTGAAACCATGAGGATTCACTTTACAATTTTTTAACCGGGAGCACAAAACATTTTTCTTTTCAGTTATGGCATGCTTCATAGACTCACACTTCTCTGCAGAAAGATGGGATGGTCAATAGAGTTCAGCCTTCTGACCCTTCAAAAACAGAGGCATGAGCCAACTGTACTTTGTCTAATGCGTCAGTCTGTCACAAGCAAGTGCAAGAATTGTTTTGAATATCAAAACAGTAAAATAGTACTAAGGGGGAAAAATCCAAGTTCAAAATTCATAATACTCTAGAAAATTAGAGTCTGTTGGTTGACGCCATTCCATTTCATAAGTTTCTTGAGTTTAAACCAGAGCTGCTATTTTGGTGGAATATTTAAAGCTTGCACACTCCTCACGTCCTCTTAAATACGGTGAATTTTCTCTAATACAATGAATTTTATGTAATATTATTCTTCATATCTGCTTGAGCTCAGGAAGCATGAGGTTTTTGTATTTCAGTAATGAAGAAAAACGTTTCAGGAGATGTATGAGGTGTATAGCGAGGGGAAAGAGGAAGATTGATAAGAGTTTTGTAATCTCTCTTGCTTTCTGAAGGGTTGGCATCATGGTCAGGTTTGGTGTAGGGGCCTGTCTCCTAAAAGCAGTGTGCCATGATGTTCCTGTGTCATTGCTATGGCTGAATGGATATATACGTAGGCTTGTTTTCAGTTGGGTTTTGGTGGATTTTTTTGTTGCTGTGTTAAAATTTCAATAATTGACTCCTGTAAAAGGCAGTTGGTTTGTAGATTGTGTTCTATTTGGAATTGGAAGCAGGGAGAGTTTCGTTTTCCAATAAACAATTTTCTTCCATTTTCTTTCAATAAAAGTTGAAGCACTTTCTTTGAGTAAAATGCTTTAATTCCAGTGCTAAGGGCTTCTGAAATTTTTTCATCAAGAGTTGATTAAGTCAACGTTTCTGTCAAACATCTTGATTTCACAAATTCAGCGTTTTCCAGTGGAAAACTGCTCCATCAGAAATTTAAACCAGATCTGGTAGCTAGGATCACAGACACTGACAAACCCTAGTAGCTTTACAGGCATTCAAATAAAATTGCTCTTCCTTCTATGAATTCTGTGTTTTCTTTTGGATGACAAACTGGCCTTAATTGAAAGATTTCATTACTTAGGTGTGGATGCCAGAGCATTCAAGGCACAAATTCAGGTTTTGTAATTCCCACCACAGGCAAGTTGAAGAAAAGAATTTTCCATTTACTGATATTGGCAAATGGATTTTAATACAGTTTCAAAATGGATTGTGACTGGGAGATTGTTTGACCATGTATGCATGTTTTCTATCAGGCTCAGCTTTAAGCTATAATCTAGATGTGTTTGGGGCCAAAGTGAATTAAAGCAAGAAAAAGTGAGTAAGGACTAAAGGTCTGGATGTCAGAATGTCTTGGTCTTATCCATATACTTTCTAGGTAATTTTACTGATTAGTTTTTGGGAATTTCTTTTTAAAGAATGAGTGAGAGATTTATTTACTGTAATGTGGATTCACTTCTGTAAAAAAAAAAAAAGGACAGGCAGAAGTGCTGTTGGAGCTTAAAGAGTAGAGATTTAGTAAGTTACTTCATTTCTAAAATCCAAATATCAACAGGAAATATGCTTTTGTGCATTTTTGAAAAGCAAGCCCTTCATGCATTGAGGTAGAGCGACTACCTAAAAGCTCTTTCATCTTTAGTGTAATGATCCATATAATGGGAAACATTAAGTTTGCTTTAGCATTTATCCCTCTAGTATCTCCAAACACAGGACCCAGTTCTGCCAACACTTTATGGATGTTTAAAGTGTAACAGATGAAGAGTTCCATATGTCTGTCACAGGAAAATAACAGAACATTAATTTGAAGGAGTCCTGGGCTGGAAAAGAATTCTTACCAAGTTAAGTTGAAAGTACTTATGCATACACCTGTGTATGGAGATCAAGGTGGATTTAGGACTGTTAACGTTTTCCTGGGGGAAAAAAAGTTAAATGCAAGAACCTCCCCCACCATCACTGTGTTCTCTGCTCCAGCATCATAACATGCTTACTTGATTTTAGCAGTTGCTGAGATACAGTACCAGCATAGGGAACTTATCAACTGAGAAGAAAGCAAGACATAGAAAGGGGAACTTCTTAATGTAATATTTTCTGAGATAATGTGGGTTGTGAATATTGATGCCATGTGACAGAAGGACTGCTTTCACTAAGTGGAGGGGATTTTATGTGGTAGATATAATCGCTGCATCACTAATGCATGAATGGCAGTGCTAAAGCAGCCAGGAGTATTCCAGGCCGGAGAGTTTTCTTAGCTTCAGAAAGCAGAAGTACAGAAAATACAAGTAATGTTCTTTGATAGTCTCTCCTTTGATGCTGCATGTTTCCAAAAAAAGTCATAAGAAAATGTCATATTTGTTCTTACAGTTTTTTACACTGGAACTGTTTCCCAGGGGATGATAAATGTGATTGTTGGCACAGTGATAGGCTTGAGACCCTTGAAGTACTCCAGTGTCCCTATCTCTCCCTTCCCATTTGCAGGATCTGCAACATTTGGCAAAATATCAGAGACCTATAGAAGCCTTTTAAAATGTCAGTATCTTTGGGGTTACTACCACAAGTATCCAGTAAGAAAGTAGCTTATGCAGCATTATTTCCCTGAAGTACTTTTTGTAGCACATTCTGAAGCACAAGACTACTATTTGTGGCTGTCTTGTATCATCACATTTGATTCTTTCCTTCTGTCTTCCAGAGCTCAGTCTATGGCCTGCACTCTGCTGCTTATTCCATTGCCTCAGTCCTGCTACCTCACATCTACCAGTTCTGTGCCATTTGTCATTTTACCTTCCCTACTTTAACAAGCCTTGCAGCCAAGCAGCTAAATTAATCTCTCTTTGCACCTCTCCTCTTTCTAGTAATTCCTGTTACTATCTATTAATCAATTCTTAATGCATCCCTCTCCATATTTATTGCTGTATATCTTGTTTGTGTTGCTTATCTGATGTTTAAATTATAACAAGGTAGACTTTACCCTTTTGGTTTGTGGAAGTACACAGTGTGCTCATAATGTTCAGTATAGTTTCTTGCATTAAAATGTGTGAGCTCAAGGTGTCTAGAAATACTAAGAATCCTACTAAGGGGATAAATGAACAAG
>VZTA01006608.1:92481-105238 GCA_013398855.1 Mohoua ochrocephala | reverse complement strand
AAAAAAAAAAAAAAGCAAAAACCCAACCCTGCAGAGATTTGCTTTTGTGTAACTTGCTGGAAGCTCCCTGCAGAATCTGGCCACTAGAGGGGTGGCTTTCCAGCAGCTGTGCTTTGCAGCCAGCATCCCAGCACTCTTTTGTCAGGGAAAAGGCTTAGCTAAAAGCAAGCTGAAGCATAACACCTTAGATAGGCATATAGGATTCCAGCTTAAAAAAAAATACCCAGAAGCCCAAAGTATCCAGGCATATANAGGTTTACATTGTTATAATGTGACACAGGCACAGTTATTCTCTCTTCCTGAGGAAAATGTCCTAGAAGCAACCCAGAACAAACTAACCACCAGTCAGTCTTTAACAGCGTATATTTAAGTCAGTAGATATCTAGGATCACATTGTTAAAGAGGATCACGTTGTTTCCTTCATCCCATCCTGTTTCATTTGGGACATATTGCTGCTCAGAATTTTTGTCCTTTTGCTGTCTGCAGGATTCAGGGTACGAGTGCTAAAACAAACTAAAATGTTCCTCTTTTGAACAGAATAATGTGGAATGAAATATTGTCCTGGTGCAGACTTCTCCCATCCAGCAGGAAATTGCACTTTGGGGGATGGATCACTGTGAGATGAAACATCATCAACAAAGCGTCGTGCGGTGAGAGGCGCGTAACGAAACGACAAGGATCAGCCAGTGCTGGTGATGTTATGGCTTGTAGTAGTCATCCTCATGAGGCTGCTCCATCCAGGCTAAATAAGCAGTTTTTCTGCTGAGAGTTGTAGGTTATGTCAGAGCCCATTAGCCAAGCCCTAAATTCAGGAAAACATACAATATGGGAACTCACTGCATCTTTCTATTTAAAGGGTGGTTATATTTAAACAGGTTCAGAGCAGTTGGCTCTTTTTTCTTTCCTGTGTCTCCAGCATAGCATCTGCACTGTGGGACTGGGAAGTGACATGGAAAACAGATTACTGCAGCCACATTCTCTGCACAAGGCACTAGGCAAAATCACAGTCAGAAGCCTCTTTCACCCCGAATCTTTAAGCAGAGGTGAAAAGGTCCATCCACTGGACTGTGCAATTTAAATTCAGGGCCATACAAAATAGGCACTGAAGTAAACTAAGACATCACCTTTTCCTGCTTCAAGTCATCTTAGCCACCTGATGAATTCTAAGGTAATTCAAAATTAATAGCTACTGAAAGATTGACTGGTACACAGGTCAGGAAGGATGGAATGCTGATTAAATGCAGAAAAGTTCTACAGTGGAACAAACTCTTGGAGGGGATGTTTAGAGGGTTGTGGAAGCAGTTTAATAATCGAAACACAGACTTCAGCAGGCATGTGGGACACTTACCCAACAGCAAGAGAACATCCTCAGTGTGTGTCCTCAGTGTGTGACAGGTGTGAGCACGAAGAACCCCAGAGAAACACCTTCCTGAAGTGTTATCTGAGACCAAAGGGGACACACATCCTCCCCTGGAGCTGCCAGAAAAAATCAGCATGCAGGAGTGCAGCAGATATATTTATCCAACTGTAAATTGTGCAGGCAGAGATATGTGAGGTGTGAAGGACAAGGACCTCAGCAGGCATGGTTGCTGCTGGTTGAATGGTTGTTGCTCCAGGGGAGAGAGCAGGGGCAGTGAAGGCCGGAAGAGGTACCTCTACTTGGGCAGGGGATTGTGAAGGAAATTAGAGGTTCTCTGCAAACTAAACTCTGTTTCCTGACAGAATGGTTCCTGTGCCTGTGGTGAAGGAAGCCTTGGTCACCCTTTTCCTACAGCTCAAGAAGAGGACTTGTGCATATCCATCTAGGTGGTAGAAATACAGCAACTTTGAAGTCTCAGGTTTACTTTAACCCCAAATGACACAGAATATGTGAGTTGGTTTGAATATAAAACAAAAGAATACAACACACAGAGGCAGCATTACGAAGGAGTGTATTCTTTACAACATTAGCCTTAACAAACACCTTTAATTCCTTTGTATATTCAATTTAGAGTTTACATAGAAGATATTGTTTCAATATACTCTATGAATTACCAATTAGGAGGAAAGCACAAGAGATCTACAGCAGCATTTTGAGGTGCTGCACGTTGAGATTTGTTGACAATGATATTGCCATTAAGAGACGATTAATTTTGATACACAATACAGACGCATACATATGCATATACATAATACATATGTTTTAGACAGAACCAAGGGATTTTTTTAATGGCAAAACATTGATTTTATTTGACTTAATACTGACGTGTTTGTTCCCTCAGGCTTCATTTCATGCATCTGAACGCTGCGTCTAAACCACAGTGTCAAGCATCTACAGTTACAAAGGGGATTGTCCAAAGGAAGTGCTAATTTCTAACAGTCCAGCTCTTGAACTAGTTGAAAACAAGACCTGCAAACAGTTGTCCACAAAAACTAAAGTTATCATGTAATAATGCCTGCAGGGGTTCCACAACTGTTGCATAATTTAGAACAAATTTGGCACTTCTTGAGGTAAGTCCCAGTAAAGAATATAAAGCGATCACATCTGCCAATCTACATGCCTGAGTGAGTGCTGCAGCATGCTCTGGGTTGGGTTTATGCTTTCCTTTAATGATCACAGGCTCCCACAAGAAAATTTTGTCCATCTAGTATATCCCTTGGCAAAGTTTAGTTTTGTATCAGGCATGCCCACGTACCACAGCAGACGTCTTAAGTAATTTTTATCCTGGGTTGGTGTCTCTCCCATGGGTGCTACAAATACCAATGAATCTTGGACTGATTTTCCAGATTTATGACATCATCTTCTATCACAAAATAGAAGTTCATAACACGAAAAATGTGTTCCCTTTGATTGCAAGAAGTTTAACACTCTGGAAACTTTTACACAGGATCTGAAGGATCGGTGGTTATGAACAGTTGTGTTTGTCATACTTTTACTCTGCATGTAATGTTATATTTTCATTATTAGGCTCTTGAAAACTCACATATGCACGAGCAGTGTGTCCTGCACCTTTGCTTTTGTATAAATGTTGGAAAATAACTATTACCTTTAGAGATTAATTCCTTGGTAACTCTTGATCCCTTCTGGTTGAAGGAAATAGTTCTCCATGTTGCAAAGAGAAACTGGATTTATTTTCCTCCATTCACACGACCTTATGAGTCAGACTGATGCACTGATGTTAATCAAACAACAAAGTCAATTAAAGGCTTAAGCTGCAGGTTTATACCACAGCCAGGAGAGTCCCGTGAGATGTGGTGTTGTAAAAGTCACCTTGGCTTCTCCCTGTAAGTTACCAGAAGGAGCTACCCATGTGCTTTTTAAGAAAAGCAGATACCAGCTAGTTTTTCAGCCTACCAACATGTCATTATTTCATAATAATACAGTATATGGACTGGCAGAACCATAACAGTAGTGTCTCAGGTAATGGCTTTGTTGATAAGATTTCAGCTCTGTACAGTGCATTTACATAGAGTATCATTTAAATTAATTTTCTCCTTTATGGCTTTTATAAGTCAATATTTGATGGGTGCGTTTATCTCAAATATTTTATTACCTATATGAACTCTCTCATTGACAAGAGCTGGTGGCTTTGCCAGAAGCACCTCTGCAGAAACTTATGGGCAGACTCCTCCAGGTTGTAGAGACAGCCTGGGAAAAAGCAGAGGAGTTTATTCAAAATCTAAGGAACAGAAGATAGAAATTGGCATCGTGGGCTGGGGGCAAGAATTGACTTCTAGATGTTGAAAGAAGGAAGTATGGAGGGAGATTGTAAACAGCCTCAAAAATTATCACTGCTGGAGAAACCCAGAGAGGAATGCAGAGACAGAAACAGTGCAGCTCATGAGGACCTTAAAACAGCTTCGTGTAGTCAGCTCGTTCTGGCAAAACTAGAGGAAAGGGTTTTACAGTCTTCAAGATACAGAACCTGGGAGCATGGAGAAATTGTGTAGCTGTGTGGGTGCACTGTGTAAGGCCAATGCTCCAGACAGTGCTAGACCAGTGCAGATATTAGAATATGCAAACAATTACTTTGCTGCCACTTTAGCAGCATTTTTGTTACTCATTTTGAGATCAGATCATGCTGTTGTCAAGTTATTTTTTTGAGGAATTTCCTGCCCTCTCATGTCATGTGCCATAGCGCCATCACTTCCCAAGAGTCCTCAGGGCACAGCTCAGCAACTGGCTCAAAGTCAGAGGGTGAGAGGGGACTCTGGACTACCACATGGACAGCAGCCACTGAGACCTGAGTATGCAATAGCTACAATGTCAATGAGTGTCATATTTCCAAAATGCTGTTACCCAAATACTGTGGCTCAGTAGACCAGGCAGCTGTGATTCCCTTTGGCAGCAGGAAGCTGGCAGCTTAACCTGTTTCTTCCTCCATCTCCCGCTCCCAGTCCTATTCTTAATGCAAAATCACTCCATTCTTTTTGGGGTATATCCTACAGAACTGTAATTCCAACCTCCTTAAAATTCAGTTTAGTTCTGGTGTATGGGAACACTGCAAATGCTATTTTGAGGAGTAGAAAGTGAATTACTCTGCAGGCCTGTTTAAGGATTCCTCCTGAATATAGTTTTCCGTGCAGTTAGTTCTGCATTCAGCAGCAATCACTCATGTAGGCTTGCCTTTAACTGTTTTCTCCACTTGCTGAATTTGAATGATTACTTACTGTTATTATATTCATATATATTCCTCTAGTTCCCAGAGGTTGTAGTCAGGACAAAGTCCAGCACAGGCCACACTCTTGCATACAAAGGCAATCCCTTTCTGTGGGTCACAGATGCAACAGGGAGTGAGAGAGGGAGACACACCCAGCAGAGGTAAGGCCATTGCATACAGATGTTATACATATCTTCATCTTTTTCCTGGCCATGATAGATACATGGAATTAGTGCCAACTGTTCTAATCAGTCCCTTAAGACAGGGGGATAAGCTCCTACAGTGGCACAGTAAAGCTTTAGCTGGTAGATTCACTGTCTCTGAATTGAAGAAGTCTGTTCCTTTATGTTATGGAAGAGGTTTGACTTGTAGAGAACAAATAATTTTGAGATATCACTATAATAAAATTCACTGCTATTCCTAGGGGAAAAAAAAAAAGAGGGGAAAACTTTTGGGTTCTCATTATTGCCTTTTGATATGCTACAACACCACAGAGCCAAGAGTGCTGCTCTGTCTACTCTTGGTTGTACTTCAGGTGTGGAAAAATAATACAAAGCCAAAACGTGCAGAATGTGTTGTATATTTAGAAATGTATAAAAGACATAGAAACCATCAGCACTGAAGCAGAGGGCTTGTAATATCTGAAGGAGATGATTTCTTTCCTCCTGCAGCAAACATCCTGCTTCCAAAGAAGGGAACTCAAGGTGAGAGATTCAAGGAGAACCAAGTGTAAACATCCTTCTTCCTTACCAGTGCTATAATTAGTACAGAGCAATAGCACCATCAAGCTCCAGATGAACAATTACATCCCAGGAAATGCAACCAACAAATATCCCATTATAAACAGCCACATCTGCGTGGTACCACATAAGTATGCACCAGTGCCACCTAGCCAATCCCCAGCGTATGTCACTCGTGGTGCTAGGCAGACCATGAGACAGCCATTTAGCAAATCACCTCTTCTACACGCTTGGGGAAATCTGTAGAACCAATAATTTAAAAAATTATATATTTATGACGAGATTATTGTAATCAATAAGCTAAGAAAAGTCAGGAGTGAAATATATGCATTAAATGTGCTTGTATTGGCCATATAAACTGTACAGAGCTAGCTGTTTATCCAATGGCCCTGTCATCATCAAAGTTATCCTGATGTGATGTCCAGAGAAAGCTAGAGAATCCGGCTGTCTGTGGAATAACTTTGACAGGCAAAAAAAAAAAATCCCATCGAAATCCAAGGACTTTCCATTGAACTAAGCCAAATGCTAAGTTCTAAAAAAGCTATTATCTCTTACTAGGGGTACTGCATGTTCTGAGAAAGCTCAGTCTCAACGTTACAAGTACGCAGACCTCCATCCAAGAGAGAGTATTTTGCGTGTCTCAGTTTGATGGTAAAGAGAGTTCAATAAAAGAAACAGGCTTCCTAGTGCAAAACTTGTATCACCTCTAATATAATGGCCAGGGTAAAATGAACTGCAGTTAATGAGCCTTAGAGTCTCCCAGAGCAAAACCTGAGATTCGAGCAGCCACAGCTTTGGGAAGGTTTGTGTTTCCATCAGGACTTTGTGCTTCGGCGTCATTTCTGCACAGAATGGTGGTGCTATGGCCAGAAAGAATCACTGGAGTTAGGAGAATTTTTTTCTTCCTTCAGCATTACTGGAAGTGTTTTAGGAGCACTAATGACATCCTCAGCCTACTGAAGATAACAGGAAGTCTCCTGTGGCTTCAAAGGCACTGGGATTTAACTCTGTAACTAATGAAAGATAAGGCTGGAGGAAAGGGGTAATATTTTAATTAAACCAATTGTCTGAAGTGCAATTCTCATTGTCACTAGATGGTGCAGCAGAGTAGCTTTACTTTGGACCAGTAGAACTAGAACTTTGGAAAATATCATGATGGGGGTTTTTTTACAGGCAGAGCCCTCCATTAAATGGATCTTTCTCTCAAAACTCTTTTCTGTTTGCAGTTTGAACACAATGATCTTCTCTAACGCTATTTGAAACTGAAAGAAGATGAGTGCTGCCTATGAGGACTAGCCTGACATCACTTAGTTTTAGCTATCTATGCCCTAGCCAGACACATGCAACACCCTATTTATTTAGAAAAGCTGGGTGCTACAGCTGAGAGCAAGAACCTCAAATGTTACATTCATCACGGGAAAGGTTAAAGAAAACTTGTGCACGTGATTCCTTGGGTTCACCAAACTTCATACTTGAGCTGTATAGAGAGTAAAAACCAAGAATGGTTTCAAGTATTTTCTGCAATTCTGAAAGGAAAATTTACATGGCACTAACAAGAGATGTCTTTTTCCTCCAGTGACCCTGTTTCTTCCTCTCCTCTTCTTCACCACAAGTGGAATAAAAAGCAAAGGAGGTGATGGAATCCAGTGAGGTGGGTTATCTAGGAATCTTACTCAAACCGCTCCTTTTTCATTATATCAAAGGATAGATTTCATTTGAAGTTCTCCCAGCAGCAGTTCCTTGCCTATCAGCAATCCATTACCTGTCTAAAATCTATGGTGGACAATTCCTAGCCTGTATTTCGTGTACTCATTGGTATAGCTCCTTCCGCACAAGAGTGGGCTATTTCTGCTGCTTTTTAGCAGCAGTTTCAGAGCTTTAACAACAAAAACATCTTTCTGCTTTCAGGTAAAGGCCAATTCTAATACTAAAACAACATTTTATGTGCTCTTGATAAGGGAGGCTCCTCAGGACAGCCAATATTGGAGTTCAGGTCTGAATCAAAATTATCAGATTGTCCTTATTGACTTTGATTATTGCTTGGAAACTAAATTGTCAACGATGAGAGAACAAGTAACTCGAGGATTTACAATTTGTTTTATACTTTGAGCCTATCTCAACAATAAAAATACATTATGCTTTGAAAGGATAATGGCATGCGTTCATTCCAGCTCTGATTCTGAGAAGAACTTCATAGGATTGTTTTGTTTTTCCTTTATAACTAATGAGAAAATTGCAATTTTGAGAACAGTACAAGAACCGTGTGGCTGTGTACTGAATTGTACTGGGTTAAGATTAAAAATATGTGCTTTATTTTTTCCTCTAGGAAGTTTCCTGCCAGCTCTAAGACAGGATATGATTTTGGAGAGAGAGAGAAGTCAGGTTCTTCTGCAGTTCATGCAGACATTATTTAAAACCCTTGAGAGAGAATAGTAAGAAACAGAAGTAGCCAAAATAAGGCTAAGTACTCGTTCTCAAATTGCTAAGCCTTCATATATTAAAACATATTATATACCACATGTTCATTACCTTAGCATATTCTATAATTTGTTCTGTGAGTTGAACATGTCAAAAGAAGGATATAGAAATTCACTGGTGTTGAGATGACTGGCAGCAGGCTGGAAGCATGACTCTCTCAGAGACCTGACATCTCAAATGAAGGGGTGACACTTTTGAACTCTGATGACATCGGTCACAATTTATGTCTTATTGATTATTGACTGAAAAACAAATTAATGTCAGAAGACAATTACTCTGGAGCTCACACCTGGGTCAGATATTCTTGTGAACTGTGTATTTGTGATTGTGCAAGTGAATGTTAATGCATATTTGGGCATGCAAGAGCACATTCTTCAAGAAAAATTGTGTTTTGCTCAGAAATGCAATGCAATTAGGTATAAATGAAGACGTTAGGGTAGCAAGTGGTGAGACTACATTTTTCTGTTTATTTTCTGGAAGAAGATAATCACATGTCGGGCAACTATTTTGAGCTCTGTACAACTACAGCAAGCCAGATTGTGCGGAAAATGAAGCAAGAGAAATATTCTCAGATGACAATCCAGGCCACTATGTAAGCAATTAGGTAAGCAATTAGGTAATTTTCAGGATTTTTCTCTCTCCACCTCAGTGTGTATGTACAAGTGTATATTTACTGTACACACAAAAATACACATACATATTTACATATATATTCCACTTGGGGGAAAAGAGAAGGGAGCATAGAAGGGCAACTATTCAGTACAATGGAATTGTTTTCAACCTGAGCTGGGAGCTGAGGTGTGTATTTAGTTGTCAAGAGTGTAAATAGGGAACCAAATGCATTTGGTACAGGAAGTACAGTCCTGGCAAACTGAAGAGAATCTGATATATTTGTTAAGGATTTTGAAAACTTGTTTTACGGACTGTTTTGTCATTTTTTGGGTCCAGTTCTGGAGTGATAAAGTGAAAAGAGGTTGAAAAGACCTGAGGATGACTGTATGTGGGTATTTTGGTCCAAGCCATTCTCCTGTGTCCTCTTGAGATGTGAAGAAGAGCTTTGGGAAGGCAGTGTGAGGAGTAAGGGATGTGCTAAGCTGCATATCGGCTGTGTTGCAAGTGTCCAATTTAAATTTGTGCTTGAGGGCTCATTCTGATATCACTGTGCTCCAGATAATATTATGGAGGATCTCCGTTATCAGAGACTAGGGAGATGATGCATATCAAGATGGAAAATTAGTATAGTCATTCATATAATTAAATCCACTAATCCAATCATAATGGCACAACTGCTACATCCTGTTACTGTCTGGAAAACAGGATGTGGATCCCATGAGGCAGTCACAGAGGGCAATACTTAAAAATAAATTCCATCACTATGTATGTTAGAATGCTTAATTAAGAGCAACCTTATATTCTAAACGTCACATTTTATCTCAGGAAATTAAAGGAGACACATTTTTAAAAAGCAAAGGAAGGAAAAGTTTTTTAGCAATTAGTTCCATTTTACTTAAGGTCTTTTAAAATGTAAAATCTCTAGTAATAAATATTGTACTTGATCAGTTTTGAAGTGTTCTATTACATTTGATTATCATTTAAGACACATTCCTCTGCATTTGAGCCCCAAAGAAATTTTGGATAGATAATTTTGGCGGAAGCTGCTAGAAATGGTACTAAACCAATGCCACAGCCACTACGCCTTGCCGTGACAGAATTGCTCTGAGTAATGCTTTCAGGTTTAAATTTTCTGAAATGCTTTCAGGTTTAAATTTCCAAAGTGAGGGTCTCGGGAACTGTTTCTGTTGTGCCTTTTCCATAGCCTACTAAGCTATCTCAGCCACCAAAAGTTTTTCTCATATTCAGCCCCTTCTTAGAGCTGTCCCACTGCTTCTGGTTCCACCCAATGCTCGCATCGTCCCTGCCTTCTGCTCAGACAGCTCTGCAGAGGGTGTTTGGTGAGCCTGGGTCACTGGCCCGCTTTGCTGCTTATGCCTCCGACAGGGATGAAATCCCATTAAAACCATGAGTGTGTGACCTGCACGAGGAGTCAGGGGGAGTTCCTACGTGTTTGTTGTGTTTTACATCTTCAGGTGGCTCGCAGGCTCCATGAAGGGCTGCTTTCTCTCCTCGGTCACGCTCGTGCTCTGCACAAAATTGATTCCCAGTTTCCCACCCCTGCCTGTTACGAGCAACAACTGATCAGATGAAGGACAACATCCAATACCTCACACACCTGAGAGTAATTTTCTTGCTGCTCCTCCAGGTCTGCCCTGCACACCTCGAGATTTCATTCCCTTTGAAAGGAGCTGAGACAATGGCGGGCAATGACTCCTACCATTACCATTGACATTTGGAATATCAACAACAATCAGTTTTTAAGGCATAGGGAAAAAGGAACATTATACATACTAGAGAGAACCACTAATGGGATTCTAATTCTTTTTTAGGTGTGACTCTTTGGGTTAGGACATTTGATCCCAATATCAATAGCCTCTCTGTCCCCAGGGCAAAAATTTAGCACTTTTGCTTTCTGAACTAGTCGCTGTTTATAATAATATGCATACTCTTTATTACAATAATTTTTTTCAACATTTTATGAAGTGTGCTTATTAAATGAAATGGTAAGTCTGGCACTAGCAAGTCTCTTGTGCACTTTTTTTTCATATTTCCTTTCTTTTGGCAGGTCCATGAAAAGGGAGTAAGTTTCTGTGGGCTGTGCATGCTTTTCCACCCTTTTTCAGGATTTGTCACATCTCCTGGAAGGCCTTATAACTCACAAAACATGATTTTATATCCCAGCAATTTGCCAAGTCTTGTCAAATCCTAACATTTTTGTTGGCAACTATTTCCATCTCTCGGCTGAAAGGGAGTAACTTAGATCATCCAGTCACAACGCTGTTCTTTGGATACCTTTTTATGGTCAAAGTGTTAGTTTTGATACATGGTTTAATCTCTGTTTGCGAGGGACTGCCCACTACATTTCACATCCTCACTCAGTGAATCTTTTGCAAAGTGGACATGCTGCTTCATCAGCTGATTTTCCATTTTTACATGTCTGCACTTGCAGTCCCACTTCTCGCTGAAAAAAAAAATTATCTGAGAAAAAAATAATTGAAGAGAGGTAATGTTTCTTACTTCTTTCAGGAACGGCTCCTTTGTTTGGTGCAGTTGCTGTTACCACACTGTAAGGGAGACTATACAAGGAGCTGATCCTGTATTTATTTTTTTGAAAGATGCTTTTTCGTCCTGTTTGTTTTTAACTCATCCCCTTCACCTTTGTGCAGCAACAACAAAACTTCAGCTCTTGGGATGTGGAATAGGAGTCCTTTAAACCTTTAGGACATGAGTAAACTAAAAGACAAGTTATTGTTCATTGTAGCTTGCTCAAACGGCGCTGAGTGAGAGAATTTTGGATTGTTTAAAATGCCTAAAGAATAAAATAATTCTCAACTTTTGCACTGAATACAATTAGTGATGAAAAAACCAAGAGGATATGGGATTTCCTCAGGTAGGATTTGTGAAGACAATATTTATTGGTTTTGGTTACTGGCTCCAAGAGAAGTGAGAAATGTTAATAATAAGCAGTGCAACAGATGTTAGATTGCTACATCTCGTCCTGCCATATGCTCTTTGTTATGAGTCATTCTGGATGCCATCCATCCCCGTACCAGTGCTCACTGGAAGCATCAATCTGTAGCAGGAAGGGTGAAGGGAGGCATATGCACAGCACAGCTGGAGGGGTCTGCCCATCTCCTCAGCCTCTTCAGGAGGGGGGGATGCGAGAGCCTGGCTGCGTTTACATTCACCACCATCTACACATGACCTAAGCCACGCCGAGTCCCGCTTAATTGGTACGCAGAAAATGAGGAATCCACTCCTGGCAGTTATTTTCGGTCGTTCCTTGTGACATCTTGGGATAGCAGTAGAGTCTGACCTCCCTCTGAAATTAAGCACTCCTTGCCCTTTAGCTCAGTGTTGCTTAAATTCATTTCAAGCATGAATGTATTCAACAGCCTCCATCCGTGTCGTATTTTCAAGGGGAAATTAGGATGGTACATAGTCACACTTAGTCATACAAGGAACCCATGGTTAAATTCGTACCCCAGATGGACTCCGTCCTTTTTTCTTCCTGTTTGAAAGCAAACACCCTGCCTTCTCGTGCACTAGTTCAGTCTTGTATATCAGCAGTGGGGGAGAGGAACAGATGCCAGAGGAGCTGGAAGAATAGAAAGGGCAGGCTGCTGCTGCTGCCTCTGATGAGAATCAGCTCAAGAGATCATGGATAAGGGACAGCAAAAACAAATTTTCTGGAAGATACCCAGGAGTTTTTCTTTCAGTTTGAGGAAAACCTCACTAGCTGTTAAAATACAAGCTATGCACTTTAAAAGTGGGACTTTTTTCAGCAACAAAGCCCTACCTGGTAACTGCAAGCATTGATCTGCCTTCATGTCTCTCTCTGCCTCTCTCCTTTCCTTAAGCTTCCTTAAGCACACCCCAAGAAATGAAAAAAAAAAGGTCTCTAGCTGCTTGGTGAGAATTTGTAATTGAGATATTCATCTTGTCAGAGCGAGCAAATTGGCAAATCCCCATGGACCTTTGCCATGCAAGGGCAGAGCTGGACAGGCACGCAGTGGGAGGCAGACGGCCCCAGTCATCCCTGGGTCCCCAGGACTCCAGCACAAGAAGAAGGAAGCTGTTTTGAAACAGAGGGAAATGGGAAGCTATTTACTTTAAAGGATTTCATGCTTTGCCCCAGAAACCTGGCTAAACTTCTGATCTGCTTTTGAGGGAAAAATTTCAAGATATTGCCATGGTAGTTTAGTGAGGACCCAAATGGCTTTAGTTCCTTGACATGTCTAAACTTGTCTAAACTTCAGTGAGAGTCAGATCTACTTCTTTTCT
>VZTA01006608.1:2979-92466 GCA_013398855.1 Mohoua ochrocephala | reverse complement strand
TGGCTTTTTTTTTTTTTTTTTTTTTTTTTTTTTTTTTTTTTTTTTTTTTTTTTTTTTTTTTGGGTGGAAAATCTAATTTTTACTGTGTTGCACCCTGCTGTGCTGGTTGCAGGGCATTGCAATCTGACCCCTCAAGGTGCTGAGTGGCTCTCTCAGCACCTACACATCATCATGGCCTCTGTGCTCAATCCTGTGCCGTGCTTGACTGGAAAAGGCCTCTGGTCTTCACGGGTAAGAGTAAGACCATCATGTCACAGAACTGGTACATATTGACCAACACTCCTGGTTCTGGGCATGGTTCAGAATGATACAGATTACCTGCACACTTTCAGAAGCCAGAAATTGCTTGGTCCAGAGAAATATTTCTAATCAAGTTAAGAGATTACATATTATAAGCGTGGTGATTATTTTTTTTCTTTCCAACAGATTAAGTTGTACAAAAATTTATATTAGGTTAGGGAATGTTACACTTTAACAATTCTCTCTGTGTGTATATTAGATCTGAAATGTTTATTTTGGTATATGATCCAGAGATTTCACCCTCTGCATCCCTCTCGCACTGTGCTGAAGCCAAACAATGAAACTCGTTCTTTTAAAGTCACAATCTCCTTAGTGTTTTTTGCAGCATGGATTTGTAATAGAGGGACATCAGTCTCCCAAACAGTCGGCCTTGGCTTTTTCACAGGCACCAAATGGGGTATTTTTCAGTGAGAGGTACATCTGCAAAAGACTCTTTCATCAGAAAATGCCTGTCTGTTAAAACAAGGGGGTTTTTTTCCTACGAATAAGCACCATTTGGAGGTAATGTTTACCATTGCCATGTGTCCAAGATGCCTTTTTTTTTTTTTTTTGAAAGACTATATAATAGCAAATGCACATGGCTTTATTACTGTAAATTATACTGACATTTGGGCGAGTTATTACAAATATGAAACCCACAGGTAAAAGCTCATCTGGACGATTATGTATGTACGTACTCACACACTGCACTTTTGGTTCTCGTTTTGGCAACCATGGGCTGGATAGTTCATCCGGATACTTCCCACCCTGACACCGGGACGTGTTCCCCCTTTGTGGCAATAGCAGATATGGAATTTTACAAGTCTGCTCTGTCTATTCACTAATGGGCTTCACCTTTTACCTCCAAGAGCCTGATTTTAAATCCAGGGTTTACAGGTTCAGACACTGCAGGCAACCTAGCCAGAGGTGTTCTCATATGGGCCCAAAACCCGAAACAGAAAAGCCAAGTAAAGGATCATGATTTTATCCTTCCACGCCATAATTCTTCTTCCATCTTTACTGGATATCAATATGTCTTTCCAGTTTTTGTGATAATTGGTGAATCAAAATGATTCCCAGAGAGAAATGTGCCATTTCCCAGAGACAGTGGTGCATTTACGTGTATTTTTGTGGTAGATGAGGTTTTGGTGTGTCATCTTTGAAAATACGGGCAAATGGATTATTTTTTTGATCCAAGAAAAACAGCCACAGGAAAAAAAAAGGATGCAAAATTCAGGGTGTTGCAAGTTCACTCTCAGAGCTAAGCTGTGGTCTCTCTATTTTGCTATTGCCAAGAATGCACGCCAAGTCATTGAGGTTGACCACATTTTATTACCTCTGTTTTTGCTATTCTACCTTATTCCTGAGACAAGTGGGAAAATTGTGTCTGAAAACTGTCTTTAAACCCTGGACTTCTAGATTGGACATCTTTAATGAATACTGGACGTGTTCCACTGCTGTGCACTGCTGTCTGGGTCTCGGCTTATTAGATACTGTTTTGAAATCCATAATTATAACCAGGTTTGCGATGGGTCACATGCCTCTGTATACAAAAATTTCTGTCATCCTGGTATAGCTGCTATTTCCGAGGAAATCAACTGATTCAAAACTAGCATTTGAATACTTTAAGCTTTACTTGTTTTGGCCTTCCTTACCTAAGGTGTGAAAAATGGCAATTTCTGTATTTCTGGGAAATTAATTTTCAAGATTGACTTTGGGCCAGTAACCCGAAGTGCTAACATAGTCCATATGTCTGACTAGTGAAGGTTGAGTGAAAAGTATGAAAGT
This sequence comes from Mohoua ochrocephala, assembly GCA_013398855.1. Lineage (NCBI taxonomy): Eukaryota > Metazoa > Chordata > Aves > Passeriformes > Acanthizidae > Mohoua > Mohoua ochrocephala. The sequence continues at coordinate 90,399 of VZTA01006608.1, read as the reverse complement.
TCTAGCGAAAGTCCATTTTTCCTGCTCCTTTTGGTAAATTGCAGGATTCCATTATACTGACGATAATTCACAGTTATTCCAGTCGGAGCACTGATCCCCAGTGAAGCTGGGATGAAGGTAAAATGCATGGAATTTGTTCTCTATAGGTGCTGCTTTTCATGCTGAGCAAAAGCTCAGTATTTATAATTTGCTCTCAGTATTTGCCATCTTTCCGCCCCTCTCTTAAGACTATAATTCCCGCCTCATATTTTCTTTTTAAAACTCTCTTTCATTTTAATACACATTTTGTATTTTCTTTAAATAAATGCTGTCACGCAGCTCTTCTACTTCCTTTATTGAGAAAACACTCATACGATGGTGGAAAAAAATTGAGAGGGAGGGAGAAACAGAGAAAGGAAACAGAAATCATAACCAAAAAGTTCGCACCAATTATTGAAATAGCCAGTGTTCCCTCGGGCTGAGAGAAAGGGAAAGGCGCTTTTACAGTGCTTTGGAATATTTTTCTTCTGCACAATTCTGACTTTTCAGCACATATTCATGCTACAGCGAGAGAGAAGGAAAGAAAAGAAAAAGGATTCAGAGGTTTCACAGTAAGTTTTTTCATTCTCTTTCCTAGTGACACTTGCTAGTAACAAGTCCCAGGGAATATTAATGTTGGTTTTTTTAAGCTGCAATTCTAAATACTCTTTGTGTAAAATTATTTAGCAAGTACATTATTTAGTACTAATGTTTTGTCCTCCTCTGCAAAAATTTTGTAGCTTAAGTCACAGTGACACTTTTAATGTAAGGTCATTTCAATATTTAGTACCGTGTTATTACTAGTGGGAAATATTTATGTATTTGTAGAAGACGGCAGTAAGCCTCAGGTCCACTTTTCAGCAAGGTATTTAAAGACAGAAAAGAAACAAATAAAGACAGTGAAAGATTCCAGTGAAGAGCTTTTGCACAGTCAGGAGGGACTTCACGCAAATATGGAGCATCTCACTGGGCTAAAACGCAAATTCTAATCAGAGAACTGCAATATTTTAAGAAGTTCTGCCTATCAGAGACTACTTTTTTTTTTTTTTTTTAAATTACTCAAATTCAGATTAAATTTAAATCAGCCTTATGATTCATACTTGTTTCACTAGCCTTTGAATCTCGTCAAAACGAGTCACTGGCAGAAGTTCTTTCGGATTTCAGAGAACGCAAAGGGTCGATGCCGCCGCAGTGGCGGCTGCAGAGGTGACCTGTGGACAACTGACAGGGCAGGATCAGGCCCAAAGGTGCAGAGGGGAAGGATGCAGCCGTTTTCTCCTCCACAGCAAGGTATTGGGTACTGCTTGAAGATTTGATCGTATTACTCTAATAGACTAAAAAATATGCCATGTAAAATGTTGTTCAATATTAAGGTATAAGTAGCAGTAAATTGCTGAGTTCCCTTTACCAAAAAAAAAAATGACAAAGGCTTCCCCCTGTGATTGCCAAATGACTACTTGAATTTGCAGTTGTAGCATATTTCTCCTCTAAAACTGCTACCAATCTTCCAAATACAAGCAATAACTACATATGGACATGTTTAGCAAATCAGAAAGAGTAGACTGATTGCTGGGAAATGTTTTGTTTCCAATTATTTTCTCCGTAAAATCTAGAATCCCAGATAAACAGAGTAGCAAAATCCCAGTGGTTTATCTTAAGTATACACTCACTTAGAAATGCTATTAAAATTGCTTGTTTGAAAACCCCTAGCAGAGAAAAATGAAAACAAAAATCTCTTCATATTTGTCTGCTTTAGGGTTGCATTTAAGCATTTTAGGGTGGAGTGCCACGGTCAGTAAAACATTTAGGGCCGCTTCCATCCTTACCCTGTATTTTACCTTTATTTCTTTTATCCTCTTTCCCATTAAATGAACCTGATTTTTTGTCCTGCCAATATACATTTCTCATGTCCAGTACATATGGCACTTGCTAAATCAGCCCCTGACATGCCAGCCAATTTTAATGGGGGGGGCCGAGAGGTACACCATTACTTCTTAATTCTCATAGATTTCTTAATTCGGAACTTGTCATTTTCTGTTGTGATGCTGACTCAGCAGTAAGTTTATTTCCAGAATTACTAAAACAACTTTCCTCTCGGAGCAGCAAGGGACCCATGACTCACTGGTGGGGAACAGCGAAACAGAAAGAGGCCTTTTTTCCATCTTTTAATATTAAAAAGTAAACTAGTTAGGGTTCATAAAGCAGTCCCAGGGAATTTCTGTGACATAAAAAAGTAGCAGTAGATCTCCTTTCACAGACAGATTGAACACAACCATATTTAATTTGGGGTGCATCTTAAATATATAGCTTGCATTATTTTACATGTTGCAAAACAAGATTTAGAGGGATCACTTTTTATTTGCTTATAGCTACTTCACATATGTCAGAATCAATCACTTTTTCAGACAGATGGTTTTTTACTCATATGCTGCAGTAAAGTGGCATTTTGTACACACAAACTTTCTTTTGATTCCAGCATTTAATGACTGCTCTTTCCCATCCCCAAGTTTTTGGGATCATTCATGTGCTGAGTACAGGGTTCAGAGATTAAAAAATACAAGAACACAATTTAATTCAAAAGGATATTTTTCAGGCGGGTGCTTTCCTGTCTTTTTCAGAAAATGGATTATCTCCCTCTCCATCATCATCAACAATATTTTAATAAAGAGCAGCAGAAGGCATGTTACTCTTCAGCTCATAAATCAGCACAAGACTTTTGCTAAGATAATTGTATATTGATCAGCTTTTGTGCAGATTTCAACAGGTATAAGCACATATGCACATAGTTTGTATGCGCAAAAGCAAATTTGTAAGCTGTCGTAAAAAAAGGACTTTGTGTTTCCTACTATTGTGGTTCTCAGCTAAGAATTTTCACACCACCTTTTCTGGTCACCTCAAACCCTTTCTGAACCAAGGAGAAAGCTGGAAAGAGAATGTCTCTCTTAATGGGAGTAGAATTCTCTGGAACACCAGCTGCACCAGCAACTTTTCATAGACGGACAGAAACTGCTCTTCTGAGCCGGAGGAAGAAGACACACCTTACTAATGCTTTTAGATATCACCAGCACCTCTCGTATATGATTCCCCAATTGCACCAATGGATCACCTCCTCCTTATTCTACATCCACTTTGAAGCTATTGGAGCTCTCTGACATCTGTGGCATGGCACACTGAGGGCACACGTTCTCCTTGAGCTCAGGGTGGAGTGAGGGGCTTGGACTTCGTGCCTTCAGCCTTTCCTCTCAGATCACACACTGTTCTTGCCTGTGAGGTCCCAGAGAGGTGGCTGCTCTCAGGACTGGCCTGTTCAGAACGAGCATGAATCCCCTCAGCAACGTGGAACGTGAAGAAGACATATATGATCCTTGTCATTCTCCCCTCCAGCTTACTTTCTCCTTGCAGGATGCAACTGGAGACAGAAGAAGCTGATGGTAGAGGAGAGAAAACCCACTGACCAGTACTGAGCTTCACACCACTCTCTTATTTGACATCCCTTCTCCCTGACTCCTTGCAGATTGTTCCTCTGCTTATTCTCCAAGTGCTTCTGAGCACCCAAATAGGGCTCCCACATAATAACATTTAAATTTTTCTGTTGCCAGGTATGAAAATGCTAGATTTTTGGGAGACCAAAAATAGCAGTTTTTCAAGCATCCTCTCAGTCTGTGCAGTTGCTCCTCAGTACGTCTGTGATCCCTATTCTTCAGTGACCCAATGAATATCATCCCAACTGGAGGTCTGGAGTCCCATACCAAAACTGCTTCAAGAAATTTGCCCAAGCTATCCTCTCATTTTTTCAGCCTGCTTTCACAAGAGCTTTATCATGGCTTTCTATTGTACTGCTCAGGTGGAATATTCCCAAATTTAGCAGCTCAGGCCCTCAATCTGAAAAGACCTTTATACCCCTATGGTGCTCTTCACATTCAGAACAAAATGTATTTTGGTTTTGCCATTAACATGTTACGTGATGTAAGGCAAAATATTGAATCCTGCCATGGATTTTCTTTTTTTTTTTTTACAAATATGCTTTGCTACTCCAATTTTTATGTTACTAAGCTTATAAGATTTTAATGTCAGGAAAGAGTTTTACTGGGCACACACACAGAAGAAAATGTTCGGATTTGCAACAGATACTACTGTAACTTGAATAAAAATACATCACTGTGTCCATTCCTTACATGTTTATCAACTGCACATTTTGCACACAGATTTTTGTGTTATACATTCACACAGCGTCCTTCCCCACCACATTTCCATTTTGACGCTGTTTATGCACTTAAACAATACATTCAAAAAAAGTTCAAAAATAAAACAGTTAGATGTTCGCTGTTATCCCAGGGTATTGTGTTCATTTTCTAGTAAGTGCCTCTAGTGCACTGGGGTCCCTAATCAATGTAAATATTGTTTAAGATGAACATTGCAGTGGGCATACCATGGAGCCAGACCACCAGCAGAGCATTAAACAGGGACAGATGTGAATGCCAGGATAAAAATGAAGACATTCCTGAAGTGTAAGTATGTTACTTATAATATATCTGTTTATAGGAAATGGTAGTGGAAAAAACAAAACAAAACAAAAACTTCTGGAAAATACGAATGTGAGTTAAAGTCATTGTGTTGAGACACTTTTTCTTTCTTTTGCTAAAACAGTGAACTGAAAATGTGTGATATTCTGGTGTCTTGAATAATTAATATCTCCTAGGTTTAATCTTGCATGGATGTTTTTAATGACTTTACAAAGGTACAACCAGTTTGGTAGTTATCTGTACTGGAGAAATATGTATGGTTTTATTTTATACACATGGCTTTCTCTCAGAAGTAGTATCTTTTATAAGATTGGAGGATCTAATTAGGATAACAGACAAACAGTTTCACGTTGTCTCAACCAGTCGTTCAAGGAGAAGCAATGAGAGAGAGAGAAACCTCCTCTCGTAATTTTTGAAGATCATCTGTTTCCTACTTCTTGCTTAGTAGCAGATTCATGTGGATTAATTTACTAGCTGTCAATTTCCATGAGCAACAATACAGCAGATTTCCTACTGCTATTTAAACATGTTTGTTCCTTGATGGCTTTGTAGCCAGGCTGCTCTCTACGCTGCCCTGATTTAGAGATTATTGGTGACATTTGCAAGGGCTTTGGAGCCCCCACCACACAGACTGTTCATGGTACTCGTACGCATGCTGCCTGTCCCTGCGAGGGCAGGGGAGGTGGCAGTGCCTACTGCAGCTGGTAATGGCACAGGCTGACCTGCATGGGGCCAGGAAGGGCAGGTTGGCAGGCTGGGGATCCCTTTTGGGTAAGTAGGCAGAGTTGGGGATCCCCACCGGAGGAGGGCAGGGCCAGGGAGAAGAGTCTCCTGGGGAAAGGAGGGAGGGGAGACAACTTAGCTGATGTGGTGGTTTGGAGAAAGGACTTCTGCTATTTCTCAGGATACAAGGAAGACACAGCCCTCTCTGCTTGCTACAGAGAAAGGGATCTCAGAGTTTCTCCCGTGACCAGAACATATTTTTAGAGTAATCTGTTCTCAACAGCACCCAGAGCTGGAAGGTCTCAGCCCCTACCTGCCACAGAGCGTTGAAACATCTATGAAGAGGGATTCTCTTAAAAGTCCTTGGCCCAAAAGCTGTAGCTTTGATCTTTATAACTGTGAATGCAACAGATGAATTTAAAGCAAGCCGCAATGTCTGATAGAAGGGTGGGTATCAGGTTGTCATTACTGCAGAACTCTTAGTAGGAGTCTGATTTAGCTTCAATATTGATTTCTTAAATAGTGATGGCAGAGAATCTGGTGGAGCTAGCATACTGGATTACTGTCTAAGCCAACAATGATTCAGAACCGAGTTGATTAGGCAGGACGGTTTGGGATAGGTCAGCGGACTTTATAATTCCTCGTTTTCCATTTTGTAGCAAAATCAACTACAATAGCAGTCCTCCAAAATGTGATTAGCACAAACACTATTGTTGTTTGACACAGTTTATCAAATTTAATGATTTCCATACCAGATCTACAGCTTTGCTTTTTTACATCCTTGATTGCATAATTGAAAGCAGCAACTTTATCTTTCTTCTACCTTTGGTGGAAGTCGTTCAATGAATAGTACCAATTGCATTACAGCTTAGAAATGTCTGCTGTAAAAGGCACTGCATTTCACTGGCTTCTGCCAGTGCAAGAATACTCTCTACCCAACCAAGGTATTACCTTCACTTTTAAGAAAACAAATCAAAGTGTGCAGAGTGCGTGTCAATATTGAAAGAATCACGTAGGCTGCAGAAAAATCACTTCGTGCCTGAGTTATCCTGTGTTCTGTATCACCCTGCTGGGTGGTTATTCATGTCAAGAATAGGGTTTAATATTAAGAGCAGTCACTGCACTAGAAGGAAAAATATGTTTACTGTTTGCAGAATTTATTTTGCATTTGCCCAAAAACCTACACCAATACGAGTTGTTTTACCAAAATTTAGAGAAAGCAGGACTGAACCCTAAAAATGGCTCACTGTTAGAAAAAAACACCCCATTCCTGAAAAACATGTACTTGTGATTGACCATATGCATGCGAATATTTCCATGACTACAGAGGATATTGATTGGTCCCTGTGGGACTACTCATGTGTATAAATGCTTGAAGGATCAAGTTCTGATTTTGCTCAATATCAGAGCTAATTGCTGTAGATACTATTGACAAAAAATGAAGGTTGTTTCCTAGCTGTGGTAGCTGAGGATGTTCCATGAATGTTTTTCATGGGGTGATATATTACACATTTGCTTTTTTAAAACTGTCCAAATACAGTCAGTAACCATTTATACAATTAAATTTAACAACTATGAAATATGTGTTACGGTGCCAGTTTGAAACATATTCCTAATAGCTGGTTTTATATATGATGGACCACCAGGAAGCTGTCATCAGAATAATACTGTGCCTTTTTATACATTCCCTAGGTTTCTTTTTTACTTAATAGACTGTTTAATAATACTGTAGTCAAAACTGAACAATAGAGATTAATGATTTGATGTAAGAATACTTCAAGGTAAAAATTAAACATTAATAACATTCCAGCTGGTGATAAACTATGGAAGCCTCTCAAGCATGTAAAGAAGAGTTTCAAGAGCTGTTTTAGAAAAACAGCACACATAGAGAACATGTGAAAGGAGCACGCTGTGTAGCATATCACCAGGCAAGCTTTACCTTTTAATGGGAAAGGTACTATAGAGATCACACAAGCATTTAAAAAAAACCCAAAACCACAATCTAAAATAATACAAAAAACCCAGACCTGTTGTTTCAATGAACTCTTCAGAGCTAAGAGAGATTCAAAAGTGATCTAACTATAAAATAATAAGTGTGAGGGGAAGATTTACTTATTTTTTTTCTCAGTTAGTGTTGCATGAGAAAATTTCTGTGCTGCAGACACTGCATGTAACAGCAATGTCCTATTTTTCCTTAATGCTCTTGATTTACTGGGCTCATAAAATGTAAGACCAGAAGCTCTTCTTAATATGGACTCATTCTACTGCTAATGCACACAGGCTGTTTTTTGTCTTAGTGTCAATGCAAGAGAACTTCACTTGATCTGTTTGTACAACAGTAGAAATGTTGCCTGCAAAAGGGAAAAATAGTTGTGTAAGAGTTTACAGCACCAGTTGCCAAATTAACAGCTCTCAGCTTGAGTTTGTTGTTTCAGCATGACCCTTGGAAAACACATTCCCAAGGAAGGAATGGGAAACCAGAGAAAGTCCATTGCAAAAGCATCCCTGTGCAGGTGTGGGGAAAGTTCCAGCTCCTACAGAACTGCTGAGACTGCTATTTTCAGCATCAGCCAAAGCTTAATTTCTCCTCTGTGGCCAGCTGCTCTGGCTCAATGGGCACAGGCAGTGTGGGTAAGGCTCTGCTTCCCCAGTCTCTCCCATCTGGGACACACCAGCCCAGCGACCAGCCTGGACCTACACCAGTCCCAGGCTTTCTCAAGCAGCACTGCCCAAAGATGCTCCCTGCTGCCCACGGACACCCTGAAACATGGCTGAGCCCAATCCCATCCTCGTGAACCAACGGCGAAAAGCCACTGAGATCCATGGAGATGGAAACGGCTCTTATTGTGGCTTTTGGCTCTACAGCCACTTCCAGTAGGCAGCACGGGTACTCTGGCAGCAGAAGCCAGCTGATACACTAAACTATGCTAAAGTAGTGTTTAGAGAAATAGTAATTACTAACATCCTCTCTCAGTCAAGCCGACACTAACCAGGCCTACTGCTAGGTGTGTGTATATACACACTCACACTCAATAGATAAATAGATACGTGCATATACTCCAGGAAAAATATCTCTCTGGAAGGTGACGAGGTCTCACTTTAAATCAAGTACTTGACACTAATAAAAACAATGTATTCGGCCAGAAGATCTTGCACCCTGACTGGCTCCAAGGTAAGTCAGGATTAAGCAACCCTCTATTTTCTGCGCTCTCTGTTGCTTTTGTCTATATCACAAGCATTCTTTGAATCTTCCCAAGTGTTTGTAAACAGACACTTAAAAATGTAAGCTTTTTTTTTTTCCTTTAAATGAATTTTATCAAAAGAAATATGGTGGAAATTTGGCAGGAATTGCATATGTTCCATCGTTTTTAAAATGACCCAAAATACTGACAACTTTCCTTTAAGACTATCTATCATTACTTCCTCCCTTCTCATAAGGGATTTTACTATTCAAAATGTTTTGTCTGATTTCTTTTTAAAGAATTACAAGTGGGAGGTAAGGCCGTCAAAAGTATCCACAAGAACTGGGAGATTACTGAAGTGATTGAAGTGTCAAAGCACCTTTTGCAGAGAGACAAAGGCTCAGTAACTATTTCAATGTTTGAAAAATTTTATATAATGCTCCTACCTAATAAATTTCCTGTGCTTTTTGAAAGATTATCAATCAAATAGTCAGCAAATAATTTACTATCTCTTAGTAGGAGACAAATGTTAAAATACCACTTGATGACTTGATGAAGTAATTAAATAGTAATTAGGAAAAAAAAAAAATCTTGCTAGGCCATTATTGCTTACAGCTATTTGTTGTTATTCTTATTAGTAGAAAAGCCAAGTACTGACAGTCAATATAAATCATGCACAAACAGCTTGTTGATATCTACCTTAGAAATATCTCCAATAGAATTATGTAGCTAATATTTGTTTTATTTTTCTGGCAGCATTTGTTAGAATGCTGTTTTCTGGAGAGGAAAAACGGTGAATGATTTTACAGAGACGGAATTAATTTAGAAACCACATCTGACTGTACGTATCTTGTTTTCTGTGGACTTGATTTTGCTCTCACTCGGTATTCAATCCCGTAAGACACTGAACAGCCAATCTCCATTTCAGCAAAATACTTATAGGCAGATTTCACTTTAATCCCATCAATTTTATTGAAACCACACATTTACCGATGTTGGAGGGAAACTTCAGCAGAGCTACACATTAAAAACAAGAAACTGAGTATTCACTGCAAGTCGCTCAGAGAAGATTAAGAGCCCTGCTTAATAATTAGCAACTGAATTAATTCCGTTCAAAAAGAACTAGGGAGAAGTCTTTCCCTCGTGTCTTTCTTTGGATGTTTCTTTGTGTTTCCAGTAACATTTTTAGGACCTATTCCTGCAAATATTTTTCTACATGAGTAATTCAATTCCTCTGATAAATACGATTAAATTCACGAGGGCTAGATTCAAAAGCAAAGTTAGTTATCTGGGCAAATGTATCTAAGATGGGGCTGTTAGGCAGCTCCCCGTGACAGTAGGGAAGAGAAAAATAGCCTTAGCCTGTGGGACTAAGGCCTGGAGGATTGGGCCCATAGCCAGTGACATTATAATATTTTTTTTTAATAAGGAGGAAAACCCACGCATGAGTGAAACCATATGGAAAACTGAGTTAAGGTGAGGAGGTTTTAAATAATGCTTATTTATCATTTTGAAAGAGAAAAAAAAAAAATCCTGTTCCTGCCTATTGCATTTTATACTTTAAATGTAGGGACTGATTCTTTTGCCAAAATTCCTCTCCTTGTTGGGGGGAAAGTTATCTGCTTAGACTGCTGCAGGATCAGGCCCTGAAAAGTCGTTACAAGCTCGTTGGCAAAGCTTGCTCCTTTCCACCCCTCTCCTATTTTCTGTTTTTCCTATCCCTACACAGGAAGAAAATGAAAAGTTAAGCTAAAATACATTAACTAATATCAGTTTATTAATTGGAGAATTCAGCTTATCCTTTTTGCCGTTCATCTGAAATTAATTAAGTGTGTAGAATTACAAGGTGGGTGTACCACAGGCAGCAGTCCAGGCTCAAGTTAATCAAAAGAGCACATGTTGAATGCATACAATTTAGTTAAGGTTAATCCAGTGAAGATGATCCCTCGCTGGTCCTAATTACTCTAGGTGATATATTGTAGAAGGGGAAAATAGGAAGGAAGGGAAATTTTGTCCTGCTGGCCTACCAGGATTTTCTAATTAAATTTAGTAGGCTATGCACAGGAGCAAATAGTTTCAATTTGAAGAGAAGACCACACTCCAAGGGTGCTTGTCTGAAATTGATATAAGGAACTTGGAGCTAACAGAGTTAAGCATCACACCTTAAAAATATTAAAGTTAAGGCTGGCCATTGTGCCTTTACAAGTTTCCACGATCCCGAGAGCACTGTGTCCCTCTGAGCACTTCAGACCTGATGCACACTTTTTGTTGGAATTGTGACGTTACTGTTTAGCTCTCGAGAAAAGGTAATGACACATTAAACCAGGCCTTGTCTGCTACTTCATTGCCCTCACCCAAGGAGCACATAGCAGCAGGACAGAGCTAATTTGCCATAGAAATATGTTGGTTTAGTATTAGCAGAAGCCTTTTCATTTAATCTTTTTTTATTATGTCAATCCAAAAGAAAACAAAGGTGTTTTTAGGACTCTTTGGCTTCGTGTTCTATGTTCATTACCTCATTAGGTTACTTTATCTCCAGGTTTTGTCCTTTGTTTCAGCTTTCAATGAATGTTATGAAAAGCTTTTTTTTTTTCTCTCGGTATATGCATATAAAATTTGTCAAATAATTTGCCCTATTTTTCAGGTTGGTGATATATCTCTGCTCAAGTGGAGGTATCTGTTTCTGATTTATTAACATTTGATCCCCTGGTTTCCTGCCATTGATCAAGACTAATACTCAGCTCAGCTGATGAGTTTTATATGAAATCTGATATTGCAGGAAGAAAGAAAAGTTAGTACCATTTTTAATATTTTCCTATTTCAAGGATTTTCCAGGACCACGACATGCACACAAGACATCTAACAATATCGGGCAGAATGTGTTATATACATATATATATATATATATATACACACACACACACACACATACACACACACACACACACAATGTTTCCCTGGGATAAAAATTTTTGGAAGTAAAACAAGTATTTATCAATAGAACAGATGTTTGCTTGGTGTCATTCACATCCTGTAAACTGTATATACATTTACACCCTACCGCCAAAACATGGTTTCACCCTACTACTGACCGTCTGTCTGCCATTCAATCTCTAGTTAAGTCACGGTCAATAAGGTCAACTCTTTGGCAACATCTGTATTTGATCAGTTCACACAAAATAGGAGCCTTCCTAATGCCTGACTACCCTGAAGTATTTTAAGAGGCAGCGTATTACAATAGTTGATTCACCGCTGCTGCAGACTCTGCACTTGGAAGATTTTTGCCTCCTCTGAGGAACTGAAATGTGAAGATTAAAATCCTTTCTAGCAAAATAAATCTCTGAAATGAGCAGGTTTAGCAGTGGAATAGTTTCTAGACTGACAAGAAGCGCTTAGCAGTTTCTCTCCCCGAGTCCCTGGTCTCTCGGTGTAGGGATTTGGGTTAGTGATATTTTATATTTTAACCCTGTTCTGCACACGGATTATTTTTAAAGACATGCTAGATTGTTGCAAAGACGAGAAGTAAAGTCAGAGGGAAAAACTCTCTGCAATTTCGCTTCAAAAACCAACAGTGAGGATTAATGCAGCCAATTGTTTCCTGTTGGTGTTTCCGTGCTCGGCACAGGCAGTACTTTCAGCAAGTCGGTGTACTTTCCTTCAGATGAGTGAATGCAAATTCCTCCCTCAAAGAAAGCAAAATATTCTGGGTGGAATCCTGGCCCCACTGAAGGTGATGGAAAATACTCTGGCAAAACTGAGTGAGACAGGATTTAACCTGATGTTACCACTGCATTATTTCAATGCTGTGTGCTATCTGAAAGTACAAGGTTAGAAATTTGATTCTAAGCACAGTCGGACTGGTGCCACTTTATTGATGTTCCTGGTTTCAGGGCAAATGAGAATAAAATCTGGCCTGTGGGAATGGGATCACGGGATGTGTTCTCCCTCTTTTTTTTTTTTTTTGTGTTTCTTAAATGTTTTTTTTAGGAACAAAACATTTGGCTCTTGGGAAAAGCAAAAGCAGTGCCCTCTGATGCCTTTGTGCATGATGAGATTTGGACCTGACTACAGATGATTATACACTGATAAATACTGCCACCAATGCTCCACTGATACTGCTGGTCTTCCCGGTCGTGTTCAACACTGAGGAAAGCATGAACACTGAAATGCTTTCTCTCTGCTGGGTGTTGGAAAAACTAGAATAGAGCAGCAAGAGTGCAGCAGCATCCCACCACCAGCCACGGGGTTGTCTTTAAAATGGGACTGGACTGAGCAGTACCATGGGCAAGGGCTACCTGGTAACTTTTTGGGACTCATCTGATGAGAGGATGGCTTTTTAAAATATTTTTATGATGGAGGTCTTGTTCACAAAATATGGTGTTGGGAAATTAATAGTTTTGCTTGCACTTTTTTTTTCCAAAATAATTTCTTTTTATTTGCTTTCTGTCATGCCGAATTTTCGGTGGAAACATTTGACTGAAAAACATAGCAAGGAGCATTGGAACTAGTTCTGTGAACAGCTGGGATAAAATTTGAAAGCACCTTGAGACAGTGAAATCAATGCATTATGTGAATCTATTTCTTTGCAATTTTAGTTCTCTCAAGGGCCCTGGAAGCCTCAGTGGAAGCTTCCCCTGGGTGCACGTGTTTGATCTAGGAACTGTTCACAAACAGCAAATTCAAAACCCCGCTAAATATTGGGGGCTCTAGAATGCCTGACGTGAGCTGCTGACACACAGGATGCATAACAGAAAATGTAGCTCAGTTCTTATCCCTCCCTTTAGTACTACTTGTATCAAACTCACAGAATTTTCTAATACTTGTTACAATGTATTACATATACTTTAGGTTTCCCGACCCCATTGTTTTGTCCTGTAAAGCTGCCTTAATAGTTCTGTTTTAAGAATACAGTGTTACATCTGTTCTGAATTTCTTTATTAAGAGTAACTCTACCATGCCCATGACTTTCGGTAGCACAGCGTTTTGATCCTTTAGAAGACGAGGGAGATGTTGCCGGAGATCCCCTTCTGATTAGTCAGAAAAAAATCCCAAAGGCTTACAAATATTTCAGGATTGTCTCTCAGAGTAAAGAAAATACAGTTTTCTTAACTTAGTGGACTCTTACTGAAATATAAATATTAAATTAAATCAAAATTGTAATGAAAACTGTGAGAGAAAGCCTCATGCCAGATTAGCTGCAGACAAAGCAATTGCCAAGAAGGCAACAGCAATCTAGAGCTTAACTTCACTGAAACTAGTGTCCAGTCCTGGTCAGGTTCAGCTGATTGCTGCACCAGGCTCCAGGCCTCAGGGGACATCACCTCCGAGTTGGGAATGTGTGGAAACCAGGTGATTCATCACACAAGGGATCTCCTTTACAAAATATCCTAATATCAGTAGTCTAAGAAAATAAGGAACTTTTCACAGTGTAAAATTCATTGAAGTATTGGCAGATGGTGTTTCTGAGGTCTCTTTGCTCAAGTACTTTCAAATGGGCCCGATGGATTGGTTAAAAACTGACTCTAAAGGCAAGAGATGCTGAAGAGATACTAATGGAAGCTGGGAAAGGCCCAATCTGACAGCTTGTGTCACATAGAGGATATTTCCTGGGTTTCTTCAATGCTTTCAATAAAGCACAGAGGGAGAGAAAGGGTGCTGGACAATTGTAATAGCAAAGAGAGAAGACACAGATAGTACTGCAATCCTATTTTCACTGTCCTTGCTCTCATACATCTGAAGGAGCTGAGCACATCAATGAAAACAGGTAATAAATGCAGTAGTGATTAAAATGTAGTAGTGTGATTTAAAACATAGAGCTGGAAAATAACAATGGCATTCATGGGAAAATGTAACCCAGTACACCCAGGGAAACGTAATTTGAAACACAGACATCCAAAGGGAGGGAGAATCCTAGAAAGCAGCAATGCTGGAGGAGACCTCAGGGTCAAATTAGACATGAATTTGCAATATGATCTAACAGCATGACCAGCCAGTGCAGTTGTGCTGTACAGAGAGGGGCGTATCTGGGAACGAGAAGGTCGTTCTCCTTCCTGCCGTGGCTCTGACCACACCAGGAGCTGGGTCTCTGGTCACTGGGAAGGAATTGAAAACAAGGCAGAGTTAAGGAAGAAGGAGAGGGTGGACTGACACAGAGTCTCTGTGGAGAGAAATGCAATAAAAACACCCGCTCCACGCCTTCTTAAGGCTTCAGGCACCAAGTAAGTACCTTTGCCCTGGGCCTAAATCAGCTGGGGGTGACTGCAGTTTGCCTTCTCCCTGTGCTCAGAAGAGTCCTGATGTGAGCCACAAGGTGTCTTGCTGCCAGAGATACAGAAAGTCAGGAGATTTGGGCCTCATTGCCCTCAGCTGGCCACTCACACTGCTGAGAGCCTGCAGACCCCTGCCCTTGGGCGGCCTTGGCCAGGACCTGCAGGAGCCCCAAAAAGCAACGCTACAACCCCAGCTCGCAGCCCAGATGCTGCTTAGCCAGAGGGAGGTGAGGTCTCTTACCGCACAGGGCCACCAGGCTGAGGCCACGGGCTGCCCCACACACCCCTCCTGCACCTGCATTGCCCCAGCAAGAGCTGGGAGCAGTAGGAAACTGTGTGAGAGGGAGCTCCTGGGCACCAGGGAGGTATCCCAGCCCCCATGCCATGGCTGAAACGCATTTCACACTGATGAGCTGGTTATGCATCATGATTGTGAGGAGCAGAAACCAAAATTCAAGGCTGCTCCCCTCCACACTCCCCCAGTAATCGTTCTGTGAATAAATGGGTGAAAAAAGCTTTAAATTCTTGAGTGAGCATGCAAACCTGTACTTCTCAGGACAGCTGCATCTAAACTGGCTCATCAGTTTGCAGCTGTTGATAAACATTTGGAGCCATGTTCTCTGGCCTGGTTGAATGACTATGGTGAAAGGCAGGTTCTGCTGGTTTTGGCTGGGATAGAGTTAATTTTCTTCATAGTAGTGAGCACAGGACTGTGTTTTGGATTTGCGCTGGAAACTGTGTTGGTAATACAGAGATGTTTTGGTTACTGCTGAGCAGAGTTTACACAGAGACAAGGCCATCTCTGCTCCTCATCACACCCCACCAGAGAGGAGGCTGGAGGGGCACAAGGAGCTGGGAGAGGACACCAGGACAGCTGACCCCAACTGACCAAAGGGATATTGCATACCATATGGCATATAAAGCTGGGGGAAGGAGAGGGAAGAGAGGGAACATTCAGAGGGATGGCACTTGTCTTTCATACATGATAGAGCCCTACTCTCCTGAAGACAGCTGCACACCTGCCTGCCAGTGGGAAGTGGTGAATGAATTCCTTGTTTTGCTTTGCTTGCATCTGTGTCTTTTGTTTTACCTATTAAACTATCTTTTTCTCACAAGTTTTCTCAATTTTAGTCCTTCAGTTCTCTCCTCTACACTGCCATGGGGACATGAGCGAGTGTCCGTGGGGCTTAGCTGCTGCCTGGGATTAAACCAGGACACAGGGGCCCTGGGAAAGCATGCATGGAAAACTGCCACATCGTGCAGGGAGAGCTACCTTTACACCTCCCTTACTCTGCAGTGCCTCTGGAGTGTCTCTCCAGGCTCTTCCTTGGACTCCTTGTGGAGCTCAGAGAAATCCCCCGACTGCAATTGCTCTTCCTAGATTGCTGCAGCAGCAGCACGGTTATGCCTTGTCTCACTGCCTTCCTGCAGCCAGGCTGGGGAGAGGGACAGCACATGTTCCCTGGGAGCCACGAAGCTGCCTTGGAAGCTCAGGAGGAGCAACAGGGCACTGTCACGAGGGCCGGGCCATGGTTCTTGGCATCCTGCACAGGATAAAAATCAAACACATGTGGGGTTTTTGTGTTGCTGGAAGTTTTAAAATGTCTGTTTTTCAAAATCATTCCGTCAAGGAACTTAAATAGAATAAAGCCATTCAGTATTTTTAATCTGGTCTTGCTTTCTGGTATCTCTAGGAGACATTTGGCTATTATGCAGAAAAAAATTAAATTCAACTGAGAAAGCTATTTGCTAACTAAAGCTGGTGTATGAAATTGCAAATGGCAGTTTATAAGGTCAAAAATCCTTTTCTTCAATACGACCACAGAGGTCTGAAATGCAAGCTTAGACATGTACAATATAAATTCCTAACAGTATCTATCAAAAACTTGATGAGTGACTATTTGCATTCATGGAAGCCTAAATAATATCCATCAGAAACCGCTGAGTTTAATAGAATTCCAGAGGAGGCTACATATTTTAGGTCGCTGAGGTCTGGTGAGAGGAATTAATTGTGGACTGACTTTCATTTTATTGCTGTCATTAAGAAAAAAGTTAACGGTTCAGAGCCAAGCTGCAGCATGAAAAAATTTTTCATGTGCAGCCAAGTTATTAGGATGGTGAAGCAATATTTTGTCCAGTAGATGGCCAATTATCTGTTAGCACAGACTGAAAAAAAAGTTAGAAAGCTCTTTGCATTGCCTTTCCTTGCCTTGTCCCCCCTCCCCTCCCCTTCCCAAACAATATCTCGTGCCAGGTCCTTCGTCCAGCAAAATGCGTTCATGTACAACGCCGGGTGTGACCAACAGCATCATTTGGCAAAAGCCCTGTAAATTACACTGTTTCTCCACTTACTCCATCTTTCTCCAAGCGCTTAAGAAAAAGTTAATTAGGTGATTGTGCCTCAGCTTCAATATTTTGAATGTGGCTTTTTCCAGTTCGTATGATTTTTATCTAGAGAATATAATAGCTACTAGACAGGAGACGAATGGCCAGCTATTATCAGTTTCTACACAAGTGGTATATCCTATGATTGTCTGACAAATTTAATTAGGATAATTCACCAGAAGAATAATTAAAAACCCAAAATAGTTTGCACTAGGTCCACCAGTTTTAATCTCTACCTTAGAGATCAGATTTCATTCTGTCAAGCAACAGTATTTAACTAAATTAAATGAAATCCCACTCCATTACTGCTGAACTGAAGAGACCTTAGCCCAGTTTATTTTTCTACTGTACAGGCAGTGAGTCCTAACTCAGCTGTGCAATGCTTGTTGTGGAAAGCAATGCCCAAAAACTCTTCTAATAACATTTTGCACTGAGTTAGAGCTGCTGAAGGACAATGGAGAAGCAGAAAGAAATAAGAGGATTGCAGACACCTTGTTTCTCAAGGGCTGTGCAAACACAAGCTCTTTGCTCCCCAGAATGATTCAAAGACATTAATGAACACTGCTGCAAGAAATGGTGTTACTGGTAGCTCTTTTTGCTTTTCCTTTCCCCTAAGACCCAGATCTGGAGAGTAAATGGTCATTTTGGCTCAGTCCCTTGTGCAGGCAGGTCTGAATCTCGTCGCACTGTGTCACGGGCAGTTTGGGTCAGAATGGGGGGAGTCTGTCTGTCTTGAGGGCTCTTTTTTGAGGGCTCGAGGTTTGGGCTGGCTCGAATTAGTGACCTGTGCTCTGGGGTTTGGGGGTCTCTGGGCAAAGTGTGTCCTGTTAAGTAGGGAGGATCTCACTGGATAAGAGCTGGACACTTTTCTCCCTCCAGATCTAGTGGGTTGCTTTTCACGGAGCTGAACACTGAGACGAGGTACAGTGGTCTACCTGCAGTGGCCAAGGGAGCCTCCTGCTGCCCACCCTGTGGATGGTAGGGACAGCCAGGGTGGGCTCCTGCCACTAGCCCAAGACAATGCCAGAGGCACTGAGCAGCCCAGAGCCCAAACAGGCTCCAGTGGGTTTCCAGGGGCTCATGTGGGGATCGAGGCAGCTCTTTGATCCTGTCGAAGATGCACAGGGGAAAGGTGTTTCATCAAGTATAACTTAATGAGCACATACCAAGTTTCTGCATCTAGTTAATTTAAGCTGCTGTCCTAACTGCTGTGTCTCCTCCTAATTCCCATGATATTTCCAATGCCATCTTCTGCAAATTATCCTGTCTGGACTTCTCTGCCTGTGCCCTTTTGACTTTAATGAGATGCTGCATAAGGAAAAAGGTCTAGTTTCACAAAGCCGTCTCAAGCCAGGGACCAAGGAATGGATCATGAGTGTGACTCTTTTTCTTTCTTTGGTTGCAGGGAAGACAGGAGACTGTCACGAAGGAGGCCGTATAATGGACTGAATGTGACGTATCATCGTGCACCAAAGAGTGTGGGGAAAAAGTAACTTCTCTCCAATGCCAGACACAAACATAGCGTTCATCAAAGACAGCTTCTCTCTAATTTTTTTTTTTCACTGTCCATAAAATAGGAATAAGATATCCACCATATTGTTGGTGATATAAAGGTTATTTCCCGAATATTTGCAAAGGGCTTTTTGATCCTCATTTAAAAAGTTTTGGAGATGCTGGAGTTGTTTTGCTTCAACTCTGTGTTTGTAAGCTAGAGTACTCTTTCTTCTTTCTGGTATCATCCTAGACACAAACAGTATATCAAGAAAAAAAACATGAAATTTTTTAAACTACAAATCTCATGGACTTTGAGCTGCTGACATGACTTCCAAGGCTCAAACTACCAAAACACGGATTTTACTATATTCCCTTAAGATACATATTTTTATTTTGAGCTATTGATGATGTTAACACCTTGTTGTCCTTGAAGCACAACTCAAGCAGATCACTGTATGCTTGTGAATGCCCCACTGCCTCCAGATCCAGCTTGCTCCAACACTCTCACTGCAACGGGTGGGTAATGGTGCCCCCCACTCCAGTATTGCTTTGGTCTCTGGCTTCAGGCACAAGTTCAATACCTTTTCTCCGCCAAAGGACCAAACTTCAATTCCAAGTCCCTTCACAAAGAGGAGCCTGTATTTTTATTTAGAGTATAATGCAGGAAAACCATCTCTGAAGTAAAGGATTCTGTGAGAAGCACATGGTCAGACAGACCAGGAGCAAAAGCCAAATATGCTGTGCAGTGGGGCCAAGGGTCGGGTTGGAAGCTGGACTCTCATTAGCTCACAGACAGATAAGATATTGCATATTTTTAGGGATCTCTCCTCAAATGCTTTGCTGGTACTTCTGAACCTTTTCCACACTCCAAGACATTTTACAATAAACAGGAATTTGTTTTCTTCCTTCCTACCAGCCACAAGCAGAAGCGGAGTTTGCCACAACCTGTTAGAGCCCTGATGGGTGGCTGCTGTTTAATGAGAATTACAGCATCAGACACCTGTTTGCCAGGGCAGTTGTGCAAGGAGAGAGCCTGTCTCTACAGCCAACGTGGAAATGTAAGGACTTTCAAATGTTCTGTTGTTGCTTTTGAACTCGTATTTGTTCTTCGGTATTTTGCAGTCATGTTGTTTTAACTTCAGCAGGGAACTGACCCCTCTTTTAAAATCTTGGTGTCAGTATCAGATGGTAGATGATGAGATCATTAGGGGTATTGTTACAGGATCAATAACCAGATTTAATCAAACATTAGAAAAACTTTAAGTCAAGGCTGAATACACTGCCTCACTTGTTTTGTCTTCTTAGCCTATTTTCCTTTTATTCAGTTTTCATACTGAAGTTCTTTCCTGTGCAAATCCTTCCCTTGAGTTGTTTAAAGCATTTCACTTCTTTGTTTTTTTCCCTGTACTTTAGTTCAGGAAACATTGCAGCTCTTGACAGACTGTTTTTTCTGTCTCCGTAAGTTTCTTTTGAAAATCAGGAGGAAAATACTATCTTGCTTTCCTGGTATATTCTGAAAGTACTGACTTTTCAGAGATTACTTAGGATATGTGGTTTAATAATAGGATCAGGAGAGGCAACTGCCTAATGATTAGAATTTGTGGTTTTATCTGAAAGTATTGTTCTCACTAAAATCTCTTTAATAGCATGCTAAATTATAAAAACATTAATTAGACAAATGGACATTAATCCTCCAGCTATGTGTAATGCACCCTTTGATGTAGCCTGCTTAGGAGCTTTAGGTCTGCCTGGCATTTCCTTTTCCCCAAGTATATTATTTTTTCAATCATTCAAGCAGGTATTTTGCCATGTTTCTTTGGTGTTGCTGGGGAAGAATAAGGTTCTAGTTGAGTGGAAGTTGCTAAGAGAGCCAGCTTCCAGGGCATGAAACCCTTTCATTTAAGGGGGCAAAGGTCGACTCAACAAGAAGTTGAGTCATGCCAAAAGCAGGACAAGTGTGTCCCCTGGGAGAGAGCCAGTGAGAACATCACACAGAGGAATTCCCTGCCTGAGGAAGGTGTTTCAGTCTGGAGCGGGTTGTGGGCAGTATGGATCACTAGAGCCTACTGGATTTTCTTGATCAATGCTGGTCTTTGGCAAGTGTGGAAATAGTTGTTAAGTCATCTTAGAACCATAAAGCAGTTCGTGTGCAGCTTCTGGACTTTCTAGTGCATGTTCTCTAATTTAAACCAGGGAAATTTGTAATGCTAGTTACAACAGCATGTCATTACTGTATTTTTTCACGTGTCCTCAATCAATAACAGTATTGGAGGTCACACAGATTCCAGTGTGTGTGTGTATTTTGCAATCATACATATTTTTTGTTGGTTGTAGCATTAAAGAAAGCATGTGTGCAGTGCTTAGCAGAGAATTATCAGATAATCTGGAGAGAAAGAGGAAGAGTGAAATTCATGGGACTCATCTTTATAAAAAGTTTTGCAGGATTTCTGTTTGCTCACCTGGTGCTACTTTACCTTCAACCTGTCAGCATCATCTGAAAGGAAGTCTATAAGCATGCATGCATGTGTGTGATTGTGTGTATATGTGTGATCAGGAGAAAGAGAACACAAAGGTGACAGCACTTCCTCGGGCTGCACCCTCCAAAGTGCCTATGTTAAAAAAGAAAAATTGTTTCAGAGATTTCATCCACTTTTTTTTCCTAATGAGCAACATAAGTATATTAGGAAAAAGCAATAAACTGTCATGCTATGTGTTATTTTTATGACCTTTACACTGAATTAGCACTCGATTTGCATGATTATTTGAAGATCAACAAAAAACTCCTCCATGCAATGTAGGCTGTGGCAATGTGATTTTTACAAAGGTGTTACAAAGGTCTTAAGAAGTGCTGACTGCAGATTGCAGATGTGATTGGTGGTTGTGGGTGCGAGATGTGTATTCACAGATGATGTGGGCAGCTGCTTATACTTCTCATTTCCTACTGAGAGCCGTCTGCTTCCCTGGGACATCCTTCTCTTGGCTCCTTGAGAGGCGTCGCTGGAGCAAAGACCTTTACAATACCCCAGAAAACTGGATCGGAGCTTGGTGAGAGGAAAATGCTGATAGATAATCTTAGACCATGACCTTGAGGTTTGATAGTATCTTGAGACATTTCATGCAGCAACCAAGTGTTTTCGGGTTAGTTTCTCTTTTGTTAATCACCCAGAAGTGTGAATCCTCATCCTGCAGTTAATGTGGCAAGACCTCTACTGCCTCAGCCTGGAGGTTTTTCCTAAAATGCCATGGAAACAGACTTAATAATGAGACACTTTTTTTGCCTAAACTCATTCTGTCTCAAGTTTTCTCATCTCCTGATCGGCCATTAACCAGCCAGTTGTTATTAAAAGACTCTCCTCTTTTAGTCCAAACACCAACAGTATCACCTAGTAACACTCAGCAGACTCGTAGCTGTAACCTGCCAGTGCGCTCCTGTTGTGCAATGCATTCAACACATTCCCAGCAGATTTTAATTTACTCTAGCAATGCCTAGATGAATTCACACACAGCACATTGTAATGCAAATGGAATGGTTAAAATAGATCACACATCTCTCTTCCATCTCAATTTCAGTCTAATGTATCATTGCAGCTTATTCTGTAAACTGTTGAAGCCATCTTCATTCAACTGTAAACTAAAGAGACTAGATGTCTATCAGACGAAACCAAAACACTTCTTGATTAATCACAACCTCTTGACCTAATGAGTGATAGCTGTGTTAAAAATGTTGTCATTATCTAAATGGAGTACCCAAACGTCCTGCAGATCCTAAGCAAATTGACTCTCTTCTATTTATAAACAACACTGGAAGATGAACTCCTGGGTTTATACTGGAAAAGGGACATCATTCATTTTTATCCAACATACCTGCTTTTAGTGATATTACCCACACACGCTGGTTTTAGAAAATCTTAACAACTGAAGTGGTTTATATGCTTTTAAGACTAATTTTGAAGTTTATGTGTACATTCATCACACCAGAGCTGGGTGCTCAATATCTACCTAAAATGCATAGTATTAATAGTACATGTTAAAGATCCTTCTCAGGCTTTCTGTTAGATACTAAACATCATTAGCACAAGATATGGAATTCTGCCTTTTCAGAGTTTGTATAAATGTTATTTGCTGCGCTGAGGGCATTTTTCCAACGCGTAAAATGTGCATCTCTTTGTGTGCATGACAAAGTGATGAATCTTTGAAAAGCTAGTTTTATAGCTATGTATTGCCAGTTTTTTGATTAATAATCTGGTCACATGCAAGTAAAGATGCTGTTATAGAAAAAAAAATCAAATGATGTACAGATTTTTTTTCCTGTTGCTTCTAAAATATTGGCTGTTTCTTTCTGCATGTTGTTCCAATGAAGCCTTGAGAGGAAAGAGGCCTGGATTGCACATGTCCCTAATGATTTACAATTCTTTTCTTCCAGCAGATGCCTATTTGTTATGATAATACTTTTAATTCCTAGCAGGTATAGTAGTTTTTATTCCTATTAAATAAAAAAAAAAATTGAAAACCCAAAAGAAATTAGTGCACAACTGGTTCTTGTGCTGCGAATAAATACGAGGTCAGCCACAGGTTCCTTTTTTTGGAAAATAATTGGGATTTAATGTAACCAAAAAATCCCTGTCAGCAAAATGAACGGCAAAATCCATTCCACATTTGTAATTTATAGCTACTGTTCACTGCAGGGCGAACAAAAATGATCAAATAGCAAAGGCCTTTCTCAGCCTCCACGGGTAGATCTGTTGGGGTGCACAGTGTTCCAGAGCAGCAGAGGTAGGTGTGTTACACCCCAGGGTGTGCCAGCCCTAGGGGCAACCCTGCTCTACAGCCTGGGCTTGGGATCAGCTGCTTTTGGGAAGAGGCTCTGAAGAGAGCCACAACATCTTTCTTCCAGCCAGCATGAATGTGCAGCCCAGTCCACAGGACCACTAGGATTTAAAGCCTCTCTCTCTCACCTGGCGGTGCATTTAGAGATTAACACCTCACCAGGAGCCTGCCCACAGGCTGCAGAAGGCTTTCCTATTTCTCCCTGATACTTTTCTTGCAAACCCAAGGTTTGCACTAGCTTTTTTTGCCACAGCTGGCCCTCAGGCTGCCTGTTGAGGCAGTTGTACACAATGACAGAATCCTCCTTTGAGTTGTTGTTTTGTAGGATAAAACCAGTCATCCTCTAAGAAGAGACTGTATTCCCCAGTCTCCCATTTAATACCTGTCATTTGCATGCATGAAAATGCACCCTGTCGGATCATGACCGTTTAATCAAATGATCCACATCACCACGCAACAGCAATTTTTCCTTTTCAGTATTTTGTGCCTCGCAGATCTCTGAATCCTGACGGATTTTTTCAGCAAGGACCCCATGACACTATTCAGACTTTTCATGTAAATACAAAATAATATTGTACCAAGAGCTGGTCCTGCTCTGTTATAGATGAGAACCTTGTCTGATATTTCCTCATTATCAGCTACACTTCAGACATATTTGCAATCCTGTTTTAGCTCATGTAACCTGTGCTTTTCTGTTCTAATATCATGTGACTCTAACATCTTGGAGAAGTCAAAGTACAATAAAGCAATGCAGTTGTCTTTTGTAAGTAGAAGTAATGTTATGAAGAAAGGAAAAAGAAATAACTTCATCTGATCAGGCCAAATTTCCATGGGACCGTAATATATTACGGTAGTCTTATATTTGTTCTTAATTCTTTATTGAACCACAATTCCACTCTTTCACTAATGACATTTCATCTAAAATTCCTCAGACCTAAAAGCATCTGTCTGTAGTTGCTCTAGTATGTAAATTGTTCTAATATTGAATATTTCCAGTCTTCTGAACTTCTGAAATACTTGCTGCATCCAAGTTCCTTAGGTGGTTATAAGGAATTTAGTTAGTGCTTCCTGACTAGTGGTGTACCAGGAAGTTTGACTGAATGATTTGAAAGTCCCTTCCGACCATAATTTCTATGAAATCTTTGAAGCTGACTTTGGCAATATTACAAAGGAAATCTGTGAGGAATGATGAACCGTTCTTGACCAAGACTTTGCGCTGCGGTTGTGCCTCCAGCATGAGGAAGAAAACCTTTGTTCCTTAGGAATTTTACCTTCACCATAGAGATTTCTTGCAGCCACATCTATTTTTTAAAACCTATCACAGCATCACTAGAATTTCACGGCAAGAGCGGATTTTATGTGATTTATTACGCTAGCCTTCACAGAAAAAAAATTAGTTTCCTAGAAAATTCGTTTCCTGGTGTATGTTGGTTTATACTATCAACATAAAAGACACTTTTCAAACTCCAACAGTACTAGTCTTGTAGTAAAGCATTGTTCCCTCATGTTTACCATTGCAACACACTTTTTAACAACAAAAAAAGGAGAAAATTAAAAGGAGAGAAAATTTTATTCATAAATGAAATGCTCCTACTTTTTTATTTATATCACAATATATAGACTTCCAACGTAATAATATTATATATTATATGTGTAACATAATGCATGCCTTGTGATAATACACATGCAAGTGTATAGAATACACACATTATACACATATAATGTGTAATCTATTAGATCTATTATATTAGATCTATTAGGTCCTCCAAGGATATGGCTGTCCATAATGTGTCGGAAGCATGAAGAAATTTTCCGGACCAAGTTTTGGCCGGGTAGGTCAGGCAAGGACAGAAGCTTCTGCTGGCTCTCCACAGAATGTTAGGCTGCTGATATGTAGCTGAACTGTACTGTTTGAGTTCAGCAGTGCCCAGTGGCAGTACAGAAGCATGAGGTCGTTTCATCAGAGTCCATTGTCTGGGACATGCAACTGCTTATCTGCACTGCCTGAACCCTCCCTCAAGGCTGATGCTTTGGTGAGCTGTTCTTGCCCCCAAGAAAGGTCCTCCTGAAGCTCAGCTCAAGTTCTAGCATTTCAGATTAATAAATGGGCTGACATCTGATCCCCTTTTTTATGTTCTGCTATTAACCGAGGAACAGAAAGCTCCCTGGATGAGTGAAGTTGGATGAGAATCAGTGGAAGATAATTTCTATGAGTACCATGAGAGTGTTTAGATGATCACACATCACGTGGCATAATGTTTCTAGTATTGATCATACCTATCACAGTGCATGGAAAAATACATTGCTTGGCATTGTTTTGCTGACTCCACAGATACATTAACTAGTCCAAGACACACCTAAATTACCAACCTCTTTGACTGCTTGCTTGCAGTCCTTGGAAGAGGCCTGAACTGGCTTTAACTCACACCACTGAACTCCTCTCTTCTGCCCCGTGAGCCATATTTTCTCAGAGGGGCCTTGGCTCCAAAAAACACATCTCAGCAAAGCACTCCCCTGTGCCAAAGCTGGGCACTGACTGGGCATTGGCCTAAAAAGCCTGGACCCCTCCTGTGCTATAGAGCATGCCCATTATTAATCACATGGAACATTTTGGGGAAAGTGGTTGGAACCTAAATCTAAGAGATGAGCTGTGAGATCCAGGAAGGCTAATTATCCCTGTCTCGCTGTTGATTATATTTGGCTTGTGTTGATGCTAAAGATAATCTGGTTTCTGCCGTGTACTCCTTGGGTCTTGAGGTTCAAGGAGCCCTAGTTCTCTCAGGTGCTGCATCAGACCTATGTTAGCTCTTCAAGAAGTCCATTAAGTGCTCGGAAATGTCTGATCCAATGGATTTTTAGGACCTAGCTTTGATCCAGCAGGGCCAATGATGGGTTAATTTACCACAGGCATATATTGAATGTATTTGGAAACGTTGAAAGCACAGTGTTCTCTAGGACTCTGAGATCCAGGCATGTTGTGTGGGAGACTCGATCGTTCCTGTACAAAGCTGTCTTGAGACTTCAGACTTGCTGGGCTGTGCCCCAATGGATAGCTTTCCCTCAGAAGAGCTAGCTCCATGGAAAACCATCTTTGGAGCCTCTCCACACACGATGCAGTTAATCTGCAGCCATGATAAAACTCTGAAAAATAATCAAGAGCTGATAACACTCTGATTCTTTTTAGCGGATGTTTAATTTGCACAAGAGTATAAGACAGTATCACTCCCACTTGTCCACGCACAAATCTGCAGGAAAGCCACTTTGAAAAGTGGAGTTAGAAGGCAGGCTACAATCTCTTCGCAGATGCAGAGCTGTGAGAGTAACTCCATTTCAACTCCATGATCTGCCTGATGGAAATACCAGTTCAGGTGCAGACAGTGGGGGTGGAGGGAAATCATGTTCTCTATTACTTACAGATCTCTAATTTCAAGCTCCAGTTTTTGGAAGTAAAATAATTTGCCCCCCACATGGTATCTGTTTCTGGAACTTATTATCTGCTTTGTTAAGTTCAGCTGGCATTCAGATAAGGATAATTTAATTAGACATCTTAGTAATCATACATGCATACTTACTGCCACAGCAGGGGGTGGCTTCTTCAAAACAAAACCCTTCACATATTACTCTGGACAGAATGTTTTCCCTGAAAGATTTCACATTGTATGCATGTATGTGCATGTTACCTTCTTTTTCGCTAGAGGTCACATCCCATGGTGTTTTCTCTTTGAGGATTTTCATGTTGTTTGGGAGTATCCCTACCTAGAAAAACTTCCTGTGCTTAGGAGGTGTTCTTTTGAGAAAATGCTCATTTTACACTGATGGTCCACTTTGAAGAGAGCCATAACCTCGGGGGTTGCTCCAAACTGGAAATTTTCTCAAGCCTGGGAGGACATTTCCCTGAGATCGAGGGACACACATGCAGATGATATTTCTTTGGGAATCTGACTGTTGAAGAGATGTCCTCACTTACTCCATACTGCTTTGCAGTTTACAATGTCATCACATTTTCCGTCTGAAAATCCAGGGAGAAGAGCATGTTTACAATAGTTCCATTAGGAATAGCTTGAGAAAGTGTTTAGTGGGAGAGGTCCAAAAGTGAGTGGGAAACGGGTTTATGGCTTGTGCTGCTGCTTAGTATTTTGCCTGTTCTCATATTTGTAGATTCAAAATGTCTGGCAATTAGAATCAAATTGATATATAACAGATGAACAAAATAAAATAAATGAAAATTTGTATGACTTAGTTCTGCTGAACTTTTGGGAGATTAAAAAATGGAATTTCAAGTGAAATCCAGCTTCTGCAAACACCCTATACATTGGAAAACAGCTAAAACAAAACTTTTTCCAAAAACTTTCATAATGTTTTGATTGCTCAAAATCTGTGTTTGAATTTGAGGCTGCAGTCAACACCCACGTGAAAGAGCAAACACGTTGCACCAGAAACTTCATAAAAGCAATTGTGTAAACTGGAAGCAACTTATTCGGGAGAAAATGGCTTGCAAAAGAAGCACAAGTTAAAATATTTAGGTTTGGCTGACGTAGCTATGAGCTTGATCATTATATGTACACATGCAAGTAAATAGCTTGTGGGTGGGTCTAAAGCCAATATGAACCTTTATGTGGAAAATACTGCCTATGTGGGTATGGAAAATAGGCCACTTGAACTATAATTATAGGGAATATGTGCAAATAAAACCTGAACATAACACCCATGTAGAAAGGGTATTTCTTTTATACTTCTCTGAGTATGTTCCCTGCTATTCTCAGTCCTAGGACAGACAAGATTACACTCTACTCATACTGTTACTTCGAAGAAAACACATGAAGAAGTAAAATATCTTCTTAAAATACACAGAATAACAGTGGAAGGAAAAAACTGTGTGCAACTGAAGTTAGATCAGATCCCACAGACTGTTACAACTCAATTGCTGAGTAGGAGGCTTGGCTGGAATCACCGACTCCTTTTTTAAACAAGTCAGCAAGATACGTTATTTGAAAGAGAAATATCAGTGCATTGAAAAATCTATTAATTTCACTTACAATTTTTGGGGGGGATGACATTAAACCTGTTGATTGAGTTCCTCTGCAGTAGACAGGGTAATGGGGCTGAATTCTAGAAATACTGGCATCGAGGAGGTTTCATTCTTGATTCTCCTTTTTCAGATCCTTCCTGCTCCCAGCACTCTCACAGCTGGGTGAGAAGAGATCTGGGAACATGCTCTGTACTGGATGTGCTTTGGCATCTCTGGTGCTATGGAAGTCCACATCTGGGATCTTTCAGCAAATTCTGTCTGTGACACACGGTGGCTCGAGGGATGTCCAAGTGATGCAAGTGTCGAGAGCAGCACGAACATATATAAAGACAAAGATATAAAGCTCTTAGGGAGTGTCCAAAGGAGGGCAAGGAAGATGGTGAAGGGTCTGGAGGGGAAGCCGTATGAAGAGAGGCTGAGGCCACTTGGTCTGTTCAGCCTGGAGAAGAGGAGACTGAGGGGAGACCTCATCGCAGTCTGCAACTTCCTTGTGAGGGGAGGAAGAGGGGCAGGCACTGATCTCTTCTCTGTGGTGGCCACTGACAGGACCCAAGGAAACAGCACAAACCTGACTCAGGGAAGGTTTAGGCTTGATATTAGGAAAAGATTCTTCATACAGGAGGAGGTTGGCCACAAGCTCCTCAGGGAAGTGGTCATGGCACCAAGACTGACAGAGTTCAAGAAGTATTTGGACAACACTCTCAGGAACATGATGTGATTCTTGGGACTGCTCTGCACAGGGCCAGAAGTTGGGCTTTGATGGTCCTTGTGGATCCTTTCCAGCTCAGGATATTCTGTGATTCTATGATTAGCGCTAACTAGCTGCCACTGTACAGCAAACACGGAAACATGGAAACCAAAGATAGGAATCCTCCCTAATACTGGTTCCATTTTACTGTTACCTCTTGGTGTCACACTAACTTTTGAAAGTAAATCTATTTTGCACACAGGAGCAGAAGTTAGTTGCAGGATGAAGCCTATGTCATTTTAAATAAATAATGATATCATGTCCACTGCAGAACGATGCTGTCAGTCTCCAGTTTCGTCATCATTCTGCAACACAGCAAAGGTGTTATCCTCCATTGGAATGATAAAAAAAGATACACAAAGTATCTGAGCAATTCTAAGTGTCAAATACTGACATGACCAAGCAGGAAGCAAGTTGTGGATGAATAATACCTTATGAAATGTTCTACTTGGTTGACTAATAAGAAGAACCTAGAGCTGTTAGCATCTATAATCGTATCGCTTTTATGGCACGCTAGTCATTGCAGAAATAGCCCTGAACATCTGATTTTTCTTCCTTCGAAAACTACTGTAGTTCATTCAAAGATTAGTTCTCCTTTTCAGTGAAGGAAACATTTCTTCTCACCTTTCTCAGATTTTTTGGAGGGTGCTGAAATCTCATGCATAGAGTCCTTAAATCATTGCCCGTTCTCTGCTGTCTTTGAGGACGTCTTTAGTGGAACCATGCTTTGTTTTTATTGGTTCCAGAGTCTTTCTTTCCTATCTTCATCTGCAACATTTAAAAGCACTCAGCACCACATGGTACCTGGGGGTCTGATAGTACAGATATTTCACACTGATATCCATTTGTTGAACTTGTTTTTATGCATGAGTCCTGAGAAGTTCTGTCTTACAGATTCAAGAGGATTTAGGATCTTGTCTACTGCCTGGGGCAATAACCACACCTTCTTATGGGACATGCCAAGCTTTTGTGCAGACATTGTGGATACTGTGGCTCCCATGTGTTCGGGAGATGAACAGACCGTGATACAGAAGTGGCAGTTCGTGGGGTAAGCACCAGTGGGCAGATTTAGAGAAGGTATTTCTATCAGGACCCACGTTACTCACACTATGTCACTGGATAAAGTTAAACATCTGCCTTTTGAAGAAGATAACATGTGTCATTCTTTTTATTTAAAAAAAAAAAAAAAAGAAAACCAAACACAAAACCACCAACCCAAACTCAAATTGTTTGCCTAGAGTGAATTCCACATTTGAAATCAAGTCTAGATATCTTCCTAGCATGTGCATATGGACAATAACTTTTGATTGAACTGACAAAGTAATCACTGTTGCAAATATTTTGGCCTACCTTATTCTGTACACAAAGCTTAATCATCCTAATGCTCCTTTCTGCTTGAAAGCTTGCTAATGTGCTTGTATTTATCACAAAACAATATGTGGGATCAGTTAGAAGTTAAAGGGGAAGAACTCATAATAAGTGGTAGCTCATAGGAAGAATGAAAAAATCCCAGAGTGAGGATGACAACAGCAAAAAAGAAACAAGCAAGATGTGTGGAGGAAATACGATGCAGCCTTTATACTGGGTTTGTAAATGGAGGATGGAAATGTTAATCTCACAGAAGAGACACAATGTTCTGTTTTCCTTTAGAGCCCATTCTTCCCTCAAAACATGGGAAATAAGTGCTTAGGAAAAGGAGAAAAAAATATATAGTTGTAAAGAAAGTGATTAGGCAAGTACAGGGCGCTAAATTCAGCGTGGAGGACTCCACTCAACTCTTTGAAGTCACACAGACGCAGCGTTGCAGCAGTGAATCGAGCCCAGACAGAGGCGGGCTTCTCAATGCTGCAGTTTAACATTCTCATGTGGTTGCTACTGGTTCCAGATGGCAATTAGATATTGGAACAGAGGAACAGGGCTTCTGCTTGTCCAGCAGAAACCAACTGAAGGATTTTAATAGGACCTGGTATTTCTACAGAAGGAAGTATGAATTCCGGCAGTTAGAGCAACAGACCCATATTATTTACTAGTGTAAATCAGCAACCCTCTGGTGGAGCTACAGCAATTCATACCAGCTGAGATTCTGACCTATTAGAGTAGATTTATACAATAACCTCCTCCTCGTGCCAAAGATTTCAGAATTCCAGAGGTTGTAATATCATTGGCCTATCTATGGATGAGAAAAATGAGGAAGAGAAATACAACAAGCAAAAAAAATTGTCCTGAAGATCAGTTCTTGGAAAGGAAGTAAACTTGCTCTCAAAAGGAAATCCAAGGCATGGACCATAAAAAAGATCTGTTCATCTGAACTTTCTAACTTGCTTTTGGTTTCTCTTCAAAGGCAAAAAAAAATGTTAATGTGAAAGCCAATGTCTCATTTTCTGGTTTGCTCTGGCTCTTGGGCCACACCCTTCATTAGCAGCATCAGATGGCTATCCAGTAGCACTTTAAAGCAATGTACCACGTGTGGTTCTTGCTCTCTTTCTCTCCCTAAGAAGAAGTTGTGCACAGATTTGTGTAAAAAACCCTTTTTTGATGTTTTATTATGTGTTTAGTAGAGAAGTGAGGTTGGGGGAGTTTCTTTAGCACTTGGAAGAGAAGTTAAAGGGGTATGTGGGATTTTCTGGTGTAACAAGCGTTCCTTCCAGTCTTAAACGACTTCCAAAAGATCTGTCCCCCACCAATAGGTTAATTCTTCTGTAGCTTCCTCTCAATACTGTCAAAAACCTAACAAAAAGATGAAGATTCAAATAAGGACTAAGCTGTTCAAGATGCATGAACTCAGAAGAAGGTCATCAGAAAAATGGTCAGCTTTAGAATGGATGACCTCAAAGCTGGATCTGCAAAAAGGTGATAGTCCCATAGGGATCATCTTCACTGAAACTGGTGACAGCAGTTAGGTAGGCAATAAATCCACAAAACAGCTCGTGGACCTTCTTGCCACTGTTGGTGTGTAAGTCCTCAATACCTCTGGATCTGCAGATGGCTGCATTTCTGCAATGAATCTTCCCCTAACCCAGAAAGGCCAACCCAGAATGATCCAGACCATGTTGGCACTGAGCAGGCTGACCCTTAAGACTAATCAGTGTTTGCTATAGGTTGCTATTCTCACTACTAACAACTGAGAACTCAAATCCATTCTCAAGTGCATTGAACAAGAGAGGTTCTCAAATACCAGGCAGGAACACATTTATGGATTCAAGGTCTCGGATACATGGAGACAGTGCAAAAGTACCTGTCGCTTATTGGATGGGATACTTTTCAATGTGGCAAGAGTATAAACTAGAGCAGCAGTCCTAATCCAGATGTCCTCACCTTCCCCAACAAGTGACTCAGGTACCAGACTATAGAATCATGTCCTCGTTCTTCCTCATTCACTGATATTTAGTATTTTAGACAGATTGGAGCAGCCTTCTCCAGAAGAAATTGGAGTGTCCCACCGACAAATACCTTACAGACCATATCAAGGACAGTCTACTGGGAGTGAATACTTTAGGCAAAGAGGTAATAATCCAAATCTCATGTGCTTTGAGGGAATGCTTGAATTTCCTTTTAGGAAGGAAATGGGGGCTTCTTGCTATCCCTTCACCCAGTCACATTCAGGAAGTGAGGGTCATTATGGACACCTCCCACCAGGGGAAGTTTGGGGTGGAGCATCCTCACCTGACATGGGAGCCTTCTCACCACAGATGGCCTTGGCAGGAGTTTCAGCTCTCCACCAGGCTGTTCCCTACTCAAGAAGACAGCCTTTGTGAAACCTGGTGTAACACCTGACTCCACCCAGCAACTGGTGAGTAATTTTGGCTCGTAATAACAGAAAATGCCTTTTCCTAAGTAGCAAGATGCCTAAACATATGGTCATATCAAGCTGAGAAAAAGGTTGTAAGTGATTGTCTTTTTCCAGTGAGAGCATTCTTTCATACACTTCATTGCACAAACTATAAAAGCTATTTTTAAAGAAGCAAAAACAAGCTTATATCACTGAGATCACCCCAGAGTTATTGTTTCTCAGGGATGGAAAGAAGAACCTTGAATGAAATGCTCACAGACAGCTCACCATTCCCCAGCAACACATAGTATCTAGAACCCAAGGTTTAGGCTTTTTTTTTTTTTTTTTTGCAAATTTTATTCAGCATTTCCTACATTTTTCTGTTCTTTTCTCAATTATTTCTAAATTCTACTTGGTACTCTGTAGCTGCTAAGCACTGATCTGACATTTTCACTGAACTACCCACGAGAACAAAATCTACCAGATCTCTTTTTGAGTGGCAATAGCTTATCTAGAGCTCATAACTGAGTGTGTGCAATTAGGGTTCCTCTCCCCATGCAAATTACTTTGTCTTTCATAAGCACTATTGCAATACAATCATCTCTCAACCCTACAATGTCTCTGACAGAATTTCTTCTAATGTGTTGGGAAAAAAGTTTATGACTATTTTTTATTCCTTTCGTGCACTGTTCCTTACAATCTTTTTGGCCAGCTTTATTACAAGTTGACATTTGACTTACTATGGTTTATGTTCTTTGCTATTTTCTTCATTGCTCCCCTTGAGCTCCACTGTTTGAAGGATTACTTTTTACCCCAATTAGCTGCCATTATTATATTATAAACTCATGCTGCCTTTTTTGTGTGGTCTTTCAGGTTTGGTTTCTGAGGGTTTTTTTAGATATGCAATACACAATTACTCTGAAACTTTAATAGCGTGTATAAATACAGGATCTGCAAATTTTTTTGTTTCTCTTTTTAAATTCCACTTTAATAGGATTTCTCACTTTTATGTACTTTCCCCATTATAAAAATACAATTTTGGCTGTTCACTGCCATAGGAACGTTGATTTCAAGTGCTTTATGGTCAGAAAGAGTGATCCTTCATTTTGAAGGAGGCCCCAGGTATTGTTTAGGACTAAATAAAAAATTGCTTCTCCCTCCACAGACTAGCCTGCTAGTTGCTGCAGACAGCAGTCATTTATGGTAAAACTTTAGTCTTCTGCCAAGGACCTAGCTGAATATTTATCATATAAGGGTGCCTGAAGTGTTTCTGAAGGGCTTTCTGAGGAAATGGTGCACAGTAAGGCTCTGTGAAGCCACAGGGAGAGACCTCCATGACATATAAGGCTTTTCTTTGTGCGTTTTTCCCCTTGTTCACAAGACTGCTGCAGTAGCAAATATCCTTTCCCTTGCATATGGGTTGCTACCTCTCCTCTCACTTGATTTCACTAAAGTCAGCAATGGCTGAATTAACACCACTTTGTTTTATGAGCCTCTGAAAGCAGAGGAAAGACCCAGTACTTTGGTTTCAAGTTGTCTAGTTGGTGTTGACCAGCTCTCTAGTCCTGCATTGTGACTTTCAAGATGGATGGATGGATGGACATACATTTCACAGTGAGTATTTTCTGCACCTCACTGAATCCTACCTATGGACTTACCCAGACTATCTATCCTCAAATCCCCATGGCTTCAGAGAAGAGCCTGGGAAGTGTTTGAGGTAAAGAACAGTGTTTCTCTACTACCTTAAATAAATTCATTTTTTCCTGAAAAAAAGTATTTTAGTCAAAATCAAATGGATAGCAGGTTGCTTTTCCTCTTCTGCTATTTTCATCCCAAATGTATGTACTAATATTGGGGCCGGAGAGAAGAATGTTTGTATTGCATGATGTAGAGCAGACATCACACAAATTAGTCTAAACAAAAGTCCAGTGATGACATATTACTTCTTTTACTTATTTGCACTAACAGCAGTTATTAATTTTAGATCTAAGCGTACAATATGCATATTCTTGGAGTCTGCTTTACTGCAGGCATTTTATTTGATACACACAACTATTAAATTTGAAATTGCTCAGAAACTACTGCCAAATAGCAATCAAGCAGTTGAAAGAACATAGCATATCCAATTGGGTGTCTGCAGCAAAAAGGATGAATGTTTTCTCTGTTCAGATATGTGCTTGAACTGTGAGGATACCAGCACTGTGCAAACTCTCCTGTGTCCCATTTGAAAAAGGGCTTGGAAAATGAGTCTTGAAATTTGGTGCCCGGGGACTGTAAAAAGTCAGCCTGGTTGATCCGATAGCTCTCCATACAAGGCTTTGATCTTTCAATATATAAAACCCACAGAGTCCTGTGGAAACGTTCCTTGTAGCATAAGAATTATTGAGGGAAAAGTATGAGGAAGAAAGAGGGAAAGAGCAGTTCCTCTGAAGGGGTGGTGCTACCATCTGTGGTTGCTGTATGTGGTTACATGCTGTGGTCACAGTAGCAGAAAAATGCCATTTACAGTCACTCAACCAGAAGACCCAGGAGTTGTGGATGGAACTCCCAGTGTGTGACTATTTGTCCCAAAAATCTCAGGGATTTTTGAAAAGTGAGCTCATACTTAGCATCCTTGGTAGGCCTGTAGCCAATGTGCACTTCCTCTGCTAGCTGTCGATGCCTCATTACGAGTGCTGGCTGAAGCCTGGAAAGTTAGCTGGACACAAGTCGTGGTAATGAAATATTGACGCTGATTTGTGCATCTTGATGGCTTGTATTTTGCACAGTTGTCTGGTACTGTCCTCTAGATGTAAAGACAGTCACAGGGCTATTATTTTTCACTTTGTTAACAATAATTTTAAAGCTCTGACAACCTTCAGAGATAAAACAGGTCAGCGTGATACAACAGAACACAGGCCTGCTTCTGGCTTGGTGTAGGCAGACTCTTCCAGGTTGGTCATGTAACTTCTTGACTTCCTGTCTAAAATAACTTGAAGCATCTGTTCTCCTCAGTTGACTCTGCTGATCCAATCTCAGAGGCAGAAATGACTGCGAGGAGTGAGTGCCCATACAGTTTTCTACTTCAACATGAATCCTCATGTGAGGAAGAGACAGGATTGGAAGTGGAGAGATGCTGATGAAGTCTAGGAGTCTGACGTGCTTTACTGCTCCCCTGTATAACCAGTAGTTTAGAACTGTGAGCTCATGGTTGGAGACTGGATTTTTAGTGGTAACTTCTGGCTCTTGGGCTGAAATGGTTATCCTGCCTTGAAGCAGGATGTGCAGGTATTTCTTTCAATAATTGGGGCTTATCAATAGTACCATACATACCAAGACACCCTAAAGGACTGCATCTTCCAGCACGGGCATCATTTGGAAACTGATAGGCTCATTTTGGGTTTATGAACTCATTTCTCTTGATCAGTCTGTGCCTATGCCCCACAACATCTAGGGAAGTTTAGTGACTTAAATTATGCCAAAGGTATAGAGAACTATCTGAAAATTATTAAAACTTCGGGGTTTTTTCTACAGCACCATGGTTTTTGGAACTAGATGTGATGATAAAACAAATTCTGTATCTTGCATTTTTAAATCTATCTAGGATTTAACCTGCCCTATTAAATGGCTATATCAAGACCCACAGTGTTTAAATTAATCACAACTGGATTGTGATTTAAAACTGAATGAATCATAACCATCAGATTTTATTATTTTGACATTTTAAAACACAAAGTAGCCTATTATAATTAAAATGTTAATCATTTTCCATAGGTATGTGTCAAAGTATGGATATTAGTTAGGTTTTAATGGTTTTCTTCTGTTAGGGTTTTATTAAGGCTGGTCCTTAGGTTTGATGCCTGAATTCATCTCTCAGTCATGGTCTTCAGAGAGAAGTTGGTACAGGTAGAAGAACCGAACATGAAGTGCCTTGGCTTTGATTTTACTGCAGGTCCATGCTGACTCTCAGGTCAGCATCCAGCTCTCAGCTTCCCCTTGCTGCTTTTGTGCATGGTTTAAGAGGACTCTAACTAAAGATTGGACTCAGAGGTTCAGTTCTGCAGATCTGGGTGGGGAGGTCTGAACAACGAAGGAGATTTTGTCACTCAGGAAGCCAGTGGCAGCAGTCAGAAGACTGCCTGAGCACCCTGAACTGCTGAGTTCACGCTGGGTGAGTAACACATGAACTTTATAAAAACAGAGTATATTTCCAGCAACTTTGACACATCCCTCAGTGAGACATTGAGGGACTCTGAGGGCTGGATGAGCTCAGCAGCCACAGTGAAGACACCCACTAAAGGGGGCAGAAGAACAGACTTGAGACCATATGATTATCATCTCCTGCATCAGCCGAAGGTCTGCGGCACCTTGAACCCAGTGCGCGGGTGCAGCAGTTAAAGACTTTGTCGAGCCAAGGTTTGTGTGGGTTGTACAGAAGACCAGACTGTGCTCTGCCAGTGGCACAGTGTCTCAGACACACTCAGTTCCAAAAATCAGCAACATTAAAGCTATTTTACACTGGAATGTTATAAATGAAGAAAGATTTATTAGTAATGATCCACAGCTGTAGAGAGAAAAGGTGAGAGAACCAAGATTTAGGTCAGTAAAATAAATACTGTTGCCATGACACATTAATCTCATCCAAATAAATCTGCTCTTTTTTTCCTGGCTTTTTGTAACCGTGAGGAAAAATGCTGACAGGTCTGTCTCACAGAGTTTGCAAATTGCCTCCCATATGAGCTACCTCAACAAAGGAAAAAGAGGACATTCCCTCACCTAATTTTGAGTAGCAGGGTTTTTTCTGACAATAATCGTTGTTTCTTCAGTGGAAATGAATAGGAGTTCGGGCACCTCCCTGAAGGCTGGGTATTGATCCCTGTGAAGCTCCCAGTGAGCCAGGAACAAGGAGCAGTCACAACAAGATGGAGAACATGAGCATCAGAAGAGCAGAGCTGAGTCATTAGAGATCTGTCTAAAAATCTGTAGCCCCTAAGGAGGCCTGAGCATCCTCAGCTTCTGATTCACCCCTTGCAGGATTAGTCTTACAATATTTTTAATGGGTATCCATTTTATAGCAATGTTTAGGAGTGCACTGACCCTTAAATGTCAGCATCTAACATTACATTAATTCACTCTCTTAATGAAACTAAAGAGGACTCAGAGAGTTTTGTGACCAAGGGCTGTTCACTAGAATTGCACCTTTCATTAACTGACTTTGGAAGGATGAAATGAAATTAACTTTTTGAAATATTTTGATATTGGATACACTGATTTTCTGAGCAGCAAATCCCTCCAGTTCAGACCTCAAATAAGGGCTTCTGATGATTAGGATATAAAATGAACTGTGAAATTTTATATGCGTAGTATCCCTTTCCTAATGCAAATCAAATTTGCTGCCCTGCCAAGTAGTTTGATCCTACACAGCACAGAAGCATGGTAGTCTGCAGCAAAAGCTCACATTTAAAAGGTGAAATATTAGTGGTTATGTAGACTGGCCTTTCAATGCTGGACACCCGTGTATAGAAGTGAACAGATACAAAATTAAAACTTAAAATTGTCTCGTTTTCAAAAGGCAAAAGAGAAATTCTTCAGTGACTAGGACATGCTAGAAAACAAGGCCGACACACGCCTTTCCTTCCTGGACTGACTTTTGGATCCAAGCCCTGGCTAAACCGGGTTTGAAGGTCCAAATCTTGGGACCCATCATGAAAATCTACCAGTACCGTGTGTCAGGTCATCTGTAACGTGAATGGGTCTCTGGGGTTTAAAATATTCCTGTGTTTCTAGAGATATTCAAGTGCTGCCTGTGGCACTCAAGATCTCCAGGGCAATAACTTACACAGGAACATTTAGGAAGGGTATCAATCATCCTGCAGCTCTGCTTTACTCTTCAGTTACCTGCAGGGGAAAAAACCCCACAGTATGATATGAAACCCTCATTGACTGGGTTCATTGCTAATTAAAATAAAAGCCTCTTTACCACTTTCTAGGACATGGGCAGAAACTGTTACGAAGCACACAGTATGTTAAATATATCACCATGACAATCAGATAGAATCAGAGAGGACTTTTGTGTCTAATACTGAAGAAGAGACTGTTCATGTTAAGGGACTGGAGAAAGTGTACAGGAACAGTTTATTCACATAAAAATATAGCCCGCAGATCTCTTCCAAGGACTGCAAGGCCTATTTTGATCTGGTGGGTTAAGTCCTGGTAACATATGCAAAGATTATCCTGAGGAAACTCTAAGTTACATGTCTAATTTTTCATAATTAAAAACTGCCTGAAATTTGATGCCAAGAGCAGCATAATTTAGACACAAAAACATTGTCCTAGTGTCAGGGACTGCTAAGGAAATGGGCAGAGAAAAGAACAAACACTAGCAAGAAATGCAACTGTAAAACTTGTACAAAATCAAATTTACATTAATAGGAATTAATTATTGTAAAATTATTCAAAGTGGGGGGCAGGGGAAATTGTTATGTGGCAGTCATTTTTATCAACGACCTCACTTGCTTGATACATTACAGATAGGGTTTCAGCAGGGCACACACATTTCCATTTCCACTGTACTCCTTCAAGAGCAAATGTTTTCTTTCTTCAGATTTCAGTCAAACACTCCAGAATAAGTTCTTGCCATCAGTAAGAAGCTGCCTCTTGTCTTTTTTTTCCAAATGTTCAATTGCATTAATGAGATCAAAAAGAATACACAAAATGCCCTCTTGCCATTGGTATTTCTGGGTAAGCATTTAAGGTAGATGGCAGGAATGCCTCTTAAGCGGGGATTCGGTTGCTGCTTTACAAGCAGAAAGGAAGTTTTTGGAATGATTCCTTGTTCCATCTCTCCAATTAACTGTAAATTGGATTTGCTTGTGGTGATCTTCCTTTTCTTTGTTGGTTTGGTTGGGGGTACTTTTTGTGAAGGGGAAGTATGTGAGAAAATGTACGTGTGGACTGCACGTCTCACCCTACCTAAGTCTCCACAGCCCCGTCATTGTGAGTGGTGCTGATGCTGTGGCTCAAAGGGCATAATCTCAATGGCTCAAAAAAACCAAGCCAGAGGTGTGGGACCTGGCAAGGCATTCCACATATCTTCACCACACTCGGTGCACTCACCTGACCTCTCCCTCCCATGTCAGGAGAAATAGCTGTGCAGTGCCTTCACTGAACATAATGAAAATGGGTTGATTGTATTTTGGTGAACAAGTTGTTGTCTTTTAACTAAGTCAGTGATGTAGAACAAAAAGCCATGGATCTGAGGCTATAACATCTACTCCACTTCACTTTTGCTGAGCAGAAGAAATAAGATAATGGTTGTCTGTAAATACATTTCTTCTCCTTTTTGTCCTGTGCATTGTTTATAAAACTGCCATATATTCTTGAGTGAAATTATCAAGCAAACAATTCTTAGTCTGTACATTGTCAGTAAGCAGTATTCAGAACTTGGAATTGTCTGGATAAACACTATTCTTAGAATCATCTTTCCAGTCAAAACGATGAAAATTAAGAATTCAGAAATTAATCTCTGGTAATACCTTTTAAAATTGCTAAAGGTAAGTAGTATCTGTGAGTCTTCTTTTCCAGCAATAAATAGTTTGAAGAGAATCATAGCAGATGTGTTTTAAAATGTGAACAAGTATTCATAGATTTTTTTTTTTTCTCCCTGGAGCTATTGCCCTGTCCTGCTTTCTTAGATGGTGGCTAGTTCTTCTTCTTCACAGAGAAAGAGCACCAGGAACCTGCTGATTCTCTTTTCACAGTTCTTGGATATGTAATTTCACACATAGAGAAGAAAAATTGTGTGAGATGTCGTAACTGACATTGTCAGTCAGCAGGAAACCTGAAAAGAGATACTGAGATGGAGCTGTGAAAAGTGACAGTGGCAGAGCAGTGCATTTTTATGTGATAGATAGAGCTGTAGGGCGCAGGTCACTGCAGCTTGCAAGGGGCAATCTTTGTGTTACTGATATCCCCAGGGCTGCAAAGGCCGAGTGCCACGCTCGGAGAACTGACGGGCAATTCGCTAATGCAGCGATCCGAAGGCAAGAAGGGGCAGCATAACCATGAGGGCCAAAAAGCAGCATCCAGGATATGTCTTATACAGACAGCTGTACTGTCCCTCTCATTGTTTGTTCTAGTAACTTAGAGTGGGTATTTCTAAAAATCAGCCTTTTCCTACACAGGTGTAAAAAGCCATAATGCGCTTTTAAGTTGGACAGTTTTACTGCTGAACACTAGCACCCTGTATGTTAAGTTGCTCGTTTGATCAATGTCACTGCATGAATTTTAAATCTGTGTGCTTTCTCGAGTTTTTTACAAGTACTAGAAATAAATTGTTAAAAACTGGAAGAAGTAAAGAGTGCTATCTCCAAAAGAACCTTCTGATTTCCAGAGCAACCCTCAGAGACCTTCCTTCATTCCCCTTGCTATACAATAACTTTAAAAGTCTCAAAACAGGATATAAGTTTCCTAAACCTGATGAGCATGTGACTCATGAAGTTGGATTTAAATAAATAAATAAAATAAAATAAGGTACAATAAAATTAAGTAAAATAAAATAAATCATACACTTAATTTAAAAATAATGTTCTACTGGAAGTTGAAATTATTTTATGGTATCATGCTTTTGATTTTTTTTTTTTAAATCTCCTTTTCATGTTTGAGGATATTGTGGACATCTTCCATTTTGTCACCTTTAGGATAATTGCTTTTTTTCCTTTCCACATCACTTTTCATTATAGCATGAAATAGAATACAATTTCATTTTAATTACATTTTGTCAAATAGAAAACTTTTAGTTAATGTGCCGTTTTCTTAACATTTTCCTATACCGAGAATGTAGACGTTTTCTGATTTGACATGAAGCTAAATTTGGAAACCTCAGAAACATTTGGGGAATGAAATCAATTGTTCTCCAGGCAGTTCTACTGTCCAGGCTAGTCCGGACTGTCTCCACAGATGGTGATGCCAAGAGGTTCTCCGGCCTCTTGCTCTGACAGTATTGTTTCTATATTGCATTTCAGCCTGTAACCCTGGCATTGCCCATTTCAATTTCTTCCCTACTTAATGACTGTATTAGTATAGAATTAAGATAATAAGAATAATTGCTCCTTTTTTTTTATGGCACTTCATGTGTTTATGAACAATCATACACATAAGGGTTATTTTCCAAATCATTTCTCATTTTTGTTGTTCTCTTCTGAGTTCTCCAATTAGTATGTATTTCTTTCTTAATGTGCTGTTCACAACAGCATGCAGCGTTCCAGCAGAGGCTTATCAAGTGAAGTAGAGCAGAATAATTACCTCATTTCTTTTATGCGTGACATTCTTATTAATGTGACTCAAGGCCGAGCATTTGCCTTGTTTTGCCACAGCGTTGCATTGTTGGTTCATATTCAAATAATTAGTCACTGCAAATCCTCACGCTGCTCTGTAAGTCCGTGTGCTAACACGGGCCATCCCTCAGCTGCCAACAGGAGCAGGCAGGACCTGCTCTCCACAAAAAAGAGGGATGCAATGCCCCCTCCTAAGCAGGCTGCCAGCTTCTGTACTCCTATGTGATTACTGGTTCCTCAGACTTCCAGGACTTTAAGTATATCCCGGCTGTGAGTGATTTCAAACTGATACCTCAACACTTGTCACGTCTCTCTTCCAAAAATGAAGATTCGCCCTCCCCCTCTGCATACATAGGCTTCAGAAGATGTAGAAAGAAGCATGAGAATAATGGAAATTATCCTTGTCCCAGGGAAAATATTACTGGGGCCATTGAAACAAGACAGATTCCTGTCATGAAGATTCAAGGGATCATTGACATTATCATTATAGTCCTGTTTGGACTTTGTTCTTCATGTCTGCATTCTGGCACTGTGTCCCTGAACTGGAAACAAGTATTTTCTGTTCCTATGAGGGTCACAGGACATAATTTTCATCAAACAATGGCATGAAGTCTGCTAATGTCTCCTAGGAGAGCTTGTGGCTCTCACTGTGTTGTGAAGCATTTGCCAGGAGAGTGAGCATTCTCCTGCTTGAGAGGATGCAAAGTATTTGTTTCCCAAAAATGTGCCACTTGTAGGAAGCGTGGTCCCACTGATACGTTGATCAATGCACTGTTTTGTCCCAAAATGAACCTGGGCCTTAAGTTCAGAGAATGAAAATTTCTGTGGCTTCTGGCAGGTGGCATCAAACTCACCTGGCTGCCCTGGCAGGATCCTCAGCTAGGCGGCTCTGCTGCTCACCCATGTAAACAAGTTCTTAATTTTTGCCCTAGAGGCTCAGGTTTAATTGCTTGGAAAGGACACACACACAGAGAAATTAGGACTGTACTTAGTTCACCCTCCCAGGAAGCAGGCTGCTTCCCTGGAACGGCTCTGGCAGAGGGACGCTAAGGTTTGCCATTCAGACTTAGCTCTGGAAAAGGACATGAGCCAAAATAATTTATCTCGGTGTTGTCCAGTTTCTCACCTCCTTCTTGGGTGATTTTATCCATTAAAGAGACCTGTAATTCTTATGGTCACTGAATCCTCATCTGAGAAGGGCTGCCCTGCAGACACAAACTTCAGGAATTTGGCCCATATGGTTTGAAGTAGTGAGCTGAACTTGGGTCTCCTGCATCCCAGGTGAGTGCCCTGATAAGAAGGCTGTCAATGTCCCTCCTCCACTGGTCTGATAAATTATTTTGATAAGAGTGAAACAAACCAAACAGAACCCAAAAGCCTAGTATGTGGAAACCCATGAAGGGAGCCTTCTCCCAAACAGGCATCACAGGAACATGGTCTCACACACTTCCAAAGAGACCTGTATAGCCATCAAACATTTTTATTCTGTTTGAACCCATTTTCTCTCTGTTTCTTGGAAAAACAAACAAAAACTTTTTTTTTTCCAAGGAAAATGACTTGTTTTTCCAATAATCCTTATAAGAA
Organism: Mohoua ochrocephala; assembly: GCA_013398855.1. Classification (NCBI taxonomy): domain Eukaryota; kingdom Metazoa; phylum Chordata; class Aves; order Passeriformes; family Acanthizidae; genus Mohoua; species Mohoua ochrocephala. Next base: position 46,534 of record VZTA01006608.1, on the reverse strand, counting down.
CCCCAGTGAGACATGTACTTACAGAGTTGTTATTGCTAAACAAAGATAATCAAAACTGCTTCAAACTCTTCCCTCAAATAAGAATTGTCTTTAAAATGGAATCTAGGTGCAGCTTAGTAGATTTTGTTGGCTGGGGAATCCTAAAGAATTTCTGTTTCTTTCTGCCTTTTCTTATAAAAAATGGTAATTGAAGTACTTACGGCATTGTCTCATCCCAGGAGACAAAACTTGGTAAAAATGCAAAGCATTGCACCAAAATATCTTCATGTGGCAATTATATAAACAAGGATTTTCAGAAACAGCTGAAGAAATACAGGGGCAATGTGTACCAAGTCATGTTTGAAAATAACTAGGTACTTCAGATTCCTTTCAAATTCCTGGACATGAAGTATTTTACATCTGCAAAGGTAATTGATTTATTAAGAAACATAGTATCATTTAGACCCTCTGCTAAGCCTGGATCCTTGAAGTCTCGAACTGCACAATGCAATATTAAGAATTGCCTCAGATTCATATCAAAAGAATTTGAGTTGTTATGAATTTGAGTCAGTAGCCACAATGTTTTTTATGATGGGAAAGAAAAATGGCAGACAGTGGTTAAATACATTAGAAAGTGGGTTTAGATTCCTCTGAGATGGTGAATCCCAATGGGAGCACAGTTGATCTAAAGATCACAAAGAGATAGGGCCAGGTCACGTGCTGATGCAAATGAGCATAGTTTTCTTGACATCAGTGGACCTGCCGTGATTGATTCCAGATGAAGCGATGAGATGATTTGGGTGTGCTGTGCCCTCCTGAAACGCTGTTGAGAGATGCAGTGAGATCAGTACCGGGGTAGCCTCGCCAGGGGCAAATACACAACCCACAGTGTTCCCTTTAAGCAGACATGGAAGGGAAAAGAGCAGCAGCATCTCTCACTGTGTTGGTGAAGAGACAGGATCTGGTGAAAGGACAAAAACCAGTGGTGTGCTCAGTGTTCGGGAGTTTGGAAGAGAGGCAATAAGGGCGGTGTTAAGTGACGGAGGCAGAAAGAGCACCCCAAATTATCTCAGAGCTTGTAGGGCTCCACTGCTCTCACTACCTTCAGAAAACCTTTGCTTTTGCACATCTTTAGATGGTCTTTGAGGTTTGGCTCAACAAGGGCTCAAATGTGTTTGCCTGGGAATAGAAAGGAGCAAAGATGAGGCCAGGTCTAAATGCACTCAAGCTACAGCAGTAGCACAACCAAGTCAACTTCAGTAACTAACTGATGCCAGCACTGCCTACAGTTCAGCAATAGCCTCTTGGAATCCAGCATGGGCTGCTACCCTGGCTCTCTGAGTAAAATTTCAGGCAGATGGTTTGATCTGGGCTTCATGGTGTTGCGGCTGGTGAGGCAGCTACGCCAATTTACTGATGGTTTTTCAAATGTTTTTTACCTTAGCACCATAGATAGACCTAAGTGTGACTGAAGATACTCATCAGTGGTTCCAGGACTATCTAAAATATTTAAAAGTTTGGTAATGTGCTCCCTCTGGAAATGAAATTGAAAGTCATTTATTTGCTCTGAAAGCCTCAAAGCACTGTAGTGAAGTAAATCACTCCTTATTTGAAATGGCAGTACCAAAATGCAGGATACAGGAAGTCTTCTTCATGGGCTCAATAAAACCTGAACATAGATTATTTTTTTTTTCCTAAGTTTTGTTTTTCTTTTTTTCTTAGAGCATTATTTACAGTATTTAAAGGCATTGCAGGGCTTTCACAGTTGAATCAGCTTCTTTATAGGAACCTGCAAACTCTGTAGCTATTGCTCTAGCATTGTCCCACATTTGCCCATCAAAAGAAAACTTAGAAAGCTCTTTTCAGAGTAACTCATTTTTCTAATACTGAAACAATTTACTAGTAAACTACCCAATTAAAGCTATATTAACTCGGATATTTTATCTCACTCTTATTTTCAGGAGTCAACAACCCAAGTACAAGGAGACTAATGACTTAAAATTGAGCCTTCTCTGCACAACTGATGGAGTTTTGTTCCTGGGCTATCTCCTCCTTGTTTCATTCAGCGTGAATGGCAGATTCCTACATCGTGTCAAGTTTCGGATCACCATAGAAACAAACTAGGAGGCAGTTTCATTAATCATTTAGAGCACAAGAAGTCTAGGTCAGTCTGATTGCAGCATATAGAGTATCATCCTAGCGCCACATGGGACTCAGTTGATTTGAATTAAAAAAGATTAAGCTGCCCCTAGGACGCTCAGCATCATCAGTTTAAGTTCTCATGTAACAGTGGTCTCTGGAGCCACATGGATTAGGAGACTGAAGCTATGCATTTATTTTTCAGGGCTCAGTGAAACATTAGATGAGTGCAGGTGTCTGAGGGGGAAAAAAGGACAAAGATCACATATAGTTTTTTAGACTTGTTGCTGTTCTTTTGAAACTGGAAACAATAACTCAGTTTTATTTCTCCAGTGACAGTTACCACTCTTTTTTGGCCATGCAATGGTACATCTGTTACCCAATGTTTACATTTTAGATTTATAAAAATTTCATACTATGAAGCATAGTTTTAGCACAGAGCTGCAAGTTGGGCATAGAAGTTTACATGAGTGCTGACTTTTTCTTCTCCTGATGGGGTAAAAAATGCATGAAATAAATACTGGTGACATTTTAGTTTTGCTTGAATGAAGATTTATTGCTCCCAGGAAACTGACATACAGGCAGCTACAAATCAACTTGACTATGAAATAGTTGTATATGTACACCACAAAATGAGCCCCCCCTTCCAAAGTACTCACCTTATTTATGGGTCTTCCAGTACTTCAAAGACCTTCGGTAACTTAGTCCAGACTGGTTTATTGCTTTGCAGAACTAAGACATTTCAAGGGGAAAGTTGTAGGTTACAGTATATTAGGACTCTTTCTCCTGGGGGTCTGAGAATCCCATGATGCTATATGAACTGTTGATCTAAAGCTTATTACTGCATGACTTCCTAGAGTATAATTCTTAAATCTTTTAAGTTATACAGTACTGTCTTTAATCCCAAGTGCTAAACCTTAAAGCGGAACGAGCTTTCCAAAATTCAGAATGCCAGCTGCGAGTTGATGTAATTACACTTTGTTAAAACACAGTTCACTCGCTTGCCCAGGCTGCCTGTGACCTATTTCAAATTAGTTGTTTTAATTTTCAACAAATGTTTTACATAAAACGATCGGGGAACAAAATCCCACATCACAATATTCCTGCTGGAAAGAAAAGCCGTTCTGTGGACCGAGTTTCTCCAATTTACTCAATAGCCAAAAAATACCCCACCCTGTGTATTTTTCCCATTTGCCCTTGCTGTGCCAGTTACCTGGCCTGTGACAGTATCATCCACAGTGAAGCCTCCTGTCACGGCACGTCTGGGGGCACCCAGACCATGTCAACACTTTTTTGCTGATGTACTGTCATCCTGGGGATTTTCAGGAAAGAAATGTCATTATGCTCAAGAAGCAATTTTAGAATTTCCCAGCACTGTGCAAACAGACTGGTTATGGGAAGGGGAAAGTGAGTATTATTCCCACTTTCACAAGTGGAAGTTGATATGATGTCATGCCGGGTGAGTTGCCTTGGGCCACAACAGAGAGCATGGACCACCATTGGGGAGCTCCTGTTTTCCTGCCTGGTGCTCAGCCCAGGTTCTCCTATTTACAGCTTTCCGTCAATGCCCAGAAGATGGAAAATGCAAGAACTAAAGCATACAGAAAGAGTCCTGATGGAAGGCACAAAACATCTCATGTTAGCTAATGCTTATTGAGTTCCAGCCCTGTGCTGGTTGCTATGAAACAGAATGGGACATATGGCCTCTACATTGCAGCATTTCTACGGTCTCCTGCAAGGGTTGCCACCCAGCCATTTCCAGCCAGGCTGGAGAGCGTTGCCATCCCCTGGTTGCCTGTGAGACAGCTGAATTTGCCAGTGCGAGGAGGGGCAGCTGTGGCACCCTCACCTGCCAGCAGCAGTGATGGCGGCCAGGCTGTCCCACCCACATGTCACTGCTCCGCTGCTCTGACCCACCAGGTGTCTTCAACCAGCCTGGACATCTGCCTTCAGCCACAGCCAAAGCCTGCCAGCAACAGCCCCTGCAATTGTGCCCCTTGTTCAAAGCCACTGAGCCTGAAGAATCCCAAACAGCCCACCCACCATGTAAAGCAATGCTGAGCCCATGGTGTGGAACCGGCCACCATCTCCTCCACCTCACCAGGAGCTGCTATATTTTGGCTACTTATTTGTTTCCTTTGATTGAATATTACTTCTCCTTAATTGCTCTTTTTTCCTGACTCCAGAGCAAACATCTCTCTCTGTAGTCACTGTTTCAGCTCCCAGGGCCCCACAGGTAGAGGATGGAACAGGAGATCCCCTGCCTGCTTTCATGAAGGGTCCCCAGTCCTGCAGCAAGGCTGCAGCAGCCACACATACCCCTCTGTGCCCAGAAATGGAGAGAGAGCCCAGGCACATCAGGAGATGGCTGTCTCTAAATGGAGCTGCAGCTGTGAGTTGTGAATTGTCTTGAATGTGCCACTTTGCGGTTATCTTATTTTTGCGGCCAATGGTGATTTCGAGGCTAAAACCTACATGCTCAGCTCTAGAAACACTTTATTAAAATTACCATGAAGATGAAAAGGAGATCATTTCATTTTTCTACCAAACAGCCATCCTTCTGCAGGGCCTGGACAGACCTGGGAAGCTGCTCCTGGGCTCCTGCCAGCTGGAGGGAGACTTGTCGGGTTTGCAATGACACAGAAGGCCCATGTGGAGTCCCTGACTTCTGCTGCTGCCCAAAGCCATCAGAAAGAAGGCAGCTCCTGTATAGCCCTTTCTAGCCAAGCAGTTGTGGCAGTATTGTTTTTTAAGAACCACGTGGCAAAATCACTTTCCCTGGCATGTATTGCCTACCGATAGTCTCCAAAACACTTTTTGGCACAAAACACAAAGAAAAAATTCGCATTCACTCTGCTATGTAAAGCTAATAAAAAACATTTCTAACTCATTCCATTGGCTGACTTTTGTCTTCCTCTTCTGCTTTAACTACAGTGACAAAAACCAGTTATGTTCCTTTTTCATTTCACGTGGAGTGGAGCAGAGCTACCACAAGATTATCTGAATTCCTGCACACAGATCATCATCTGAACCATGTGCTTGTTCCCAGCCTTTCACTGTCAGGCATAACCAATGCCTGACATAAGCAGTAATTTGAAGATGCTGAGGTGTCAAAAAGGATCTGAATCATTCTGACAAACCTTTTCTCATTCAGCTATTGACTCATAGCTCTGTTTGAATTTGGGAAGCCTGAGGTCAGAATGAAAAACATCGTTTTTCTTGTAAGCCAAACATATTTGACTGAGAAAAAGTAAGCTAATCAAGATGGAGAGGCAATTTCTAATGTCACTTTTTAGAGTACAGTAATTTGTCTAATCTTATTGCCTTGGAATATGATTACACGTAATACATTCACATTACACGGGAGGGAATACATTTGGGAGAGAAATGATATGTTTCTCTTCCATGCCCAACATATGGAAACATGTATAAAATAGGAAGGTCTAAACTTCACCAGTGTTCACAATCTCTTGTCTGTGGAGGAATAATGGAACTGTTTGGAAATTTCTGGTGACAAATGTAATAATTTGAACCTAGGTGAATACAGTTTATCCAGTTTAATAATTTTGGGTTATGGAAAACATCGGTGTACAGCAAATCTCTCTGTCCATACACTAATCAGTGCAAAATTCTTGGCCACTTTTCCATAACCCTCTGGTTGTTGCTGGTAGCAAGCAGAGATTTACTGTAGGAATTAAAGAAGCTTCATTCCTCCCACCACCAGCAGCTGTTTGGCCCTGAAGTCTTCCTGGGCAGGGCAGAGCTGCATCAATCCGTGGTATGCATGAGTCATAGGGAAGTAATAAAAACCTGGGGCTAGAAAAGACCTCAGGAAGGCAACTAGCTCACAGTGCAAGAGCTAGAGCTGTCCGTGTAAGACAGAAACATAAGCAGTTGAAAGGCACAGGCAGAGGAAGCAGCTGGGTGAGTCTTCTGGGATGCTGTAAGTACTGGGAATTCTGCCTGCACATCAATCTCCACGCGCAGCCCGGAGCTCTGTGTAATGCCCATGACCAGAGTTCTTTCCAGGCAGATTATGCAGGCAATGCATAAAAGCCCAGTGCAAGAAATGCCTGCCTCTAGACTTATCAGTCAGCCGCAAGCAGATCGAGCTGTTCAAGAAGCCTGTGGGCTCCACGGTTTCACCAGTGACTGATTTTGATGTTACTATTTCGCAACAGATAAGGTCCAGAAGTCCTTTTTCACTCTGAATAATTCACAAATCTGAATTAATCCATTCTGGGATAAAGTCCACACCTTGGTTCCAAATTGTAGGTATGGTATGTGCATTTCTGTTTCATTAAGGCAAAGTGTATTTGGGTAGCTGTCATGTAGTGCCTGGAATGTGATGAAAACAAGAGGTCCTGGCTGCCTGCTGCTGAGGAACTCCCAAGGCACTTCTCACAGGAGCAGCGGTGTTAACCCTGATATCCTGGTCAAATTCCAACATGGCTAATTATATCCCATTTACCTAAAACTCTGCCATACTTTCTCTGTCTGCTGCAAGGACTTGCTGCATGCAGCAGGCTCTCTTCTGGTCCTCCTGAGGGTTATTTCCTTTCACATCAGAGGCAATGGTATTTACGGAGTAGCTGCAGTTAGTTATCAGTTTGTAAAATGTCCTGACCGGCACAGGACGGTTAAATTAAAACTGCAGTTATTACTGTGTAGAGTCTGAGGCAAAAGAGGCCAAAAGCTCCTGCAAAAGAACGAGTGAATAAACCACGAGGCTGTAAATGAAATTAGGCCCAGTAACTCGTGCACTATGGCAATGACCACAGTAGCAGTGTCCATCACGCTCCATTATCTGGCCACTTGTCTGAAGGAGATTAGAGGTGGATAAATGTGGATGAGTGCAGAGCACTGAACAAAAGTGCAGGGGAAAAGCAGCACAGGTAGATAATACCAAGGAGCCCAAGGGAGAGAGGAAGAAGACTGTGCATTCTGAGTTCAAGACCGGATAACTTCATATGGACTACCATCTGCTGATGTTGCCTGTGAAAATACAGTCATTCAAGACTTTTTAGTAAGTGAGATTTCCCGAGGCTCTCAGGTTTATTTCTTTCACATACTCATCAAATGGTGTTAAGAGAGACTTGTAGCTCTGTAAAGCTACAGTGAGATTGAACAGTGGGAAAACCCCACACGTTTAAAATTTTGACTGCAAAATTTTGACTATGAAGTAAAATATCAAGGATAACATTAAAATGGCAATATCACATCTTATTGTTTGTTTGGAAAGGCGGTGCCGGTGTGGCACGTAATAATATCAGAAATGGCTGCATGATAATCCCAGTGAGTCTTTTTGCATCTTGCTTAGAAATAAATATTTCCTGAAGGAAAGCAAATTTTGTATATGCATCTCTACCACTTTTTCAACCAGAACGTATCCATCTCATTATCCTTTCAGTATCACCAGCCACCAAAATGTCGTTGAAATTAACAGACATGACAGGTGCACCAAGAGGAGCCAAAACCAACCCAAAGAGTGGATTTCCATACTCTGGAAAACATTCTTACTCTTCCTTGCTCTCTTTTCATGAAAACCCAAGTTGTTTATATGTCTGACAAGCATCCTGCTATTTAGAGAGTTCACAGAGCAACATCCTTACAGCTCGTCTTGTGTGGTAGAATCCTGCTTTCGGGGTTCTCTTCTCTCTGATACATGCATATGGACACACACATGTATACACACACAGATTAGATCACTGGCCACATGGTGGTTCAGTTATTCAGCAGAATTATTTCAATTTTTGTCTAATATTTAGCTGAGGACATGGCAGTAGGATGCGCTGTTGATAAATTAATTGTGTGGGTGTACACCCCGGTGAATGCACGTGAGAAGCTGTTCTTGTTCCTGTTTTCAGAAGACAGGTGCTTCCATCACAGCTGGAAACCTTCACAAATGAGAATAAGGGCACAGAATCTTAAATGCCTCTCTCTGTCTTCTGTGTCTCCCTAACCAGGACGAGGCCATGTTAACAGAGTAGCACGAAGTGGACAAGATGGCATAGTAGATGCTACCAGGATATGCTGTGCTTTTCATGAGATAAACAAAGCCTGCCATCTTCAGAAGGATCAACAAACCCCACATATTCTTTAGAGCATAATAAGATAGAGTGTTAGATAGTTCCAAATTGTTGTGTAATTCCGTATTCTCTCCCATGCCATTAGCTTTCCTTCTTCTGTTTAATGTGCATAAATATTAATTATGTGAGTATGGCATACAATATCCTTTTACAGAGCTCTTTTTCATTGTCATAAATAGGAGTTTAGAGAAAATTTAACAAAAAAAGTAAATTCTGAACTGTTGCAGTTTAGGACTTCACGTTTCAGACTTTTAAACCGCTTTTATTCAGCAGCAGAATTTCACTGAATAACTCAAAGTTCCCATAAAAAGCAACAACAACAACAACAACAAAACAGTCCTTTTTCTTGCAAGGAGTCTTGGATTTTTCATCCTAGAACTGTAAGAAAACTAGGAAAAGGGGACTCCCTCTTCATTGAAGATGATTGTAGTATTCCTTTTTTTATTGTAAAGGTATTCATACATCACATGAATGAATCCTGCAGTTTCTCTGAGAGAAGAAAGCCATCCCTGACGGTAACAAGTGCTGATGTCATCTTAAGTTTGCCTAGATACATGGAGCACACAAATTTAGGGTGAAACCTATGCTTTTATTTTATCCCAGCAGAGTCAGTTTGCAGTCTCTCAGCCCTGTTGGTAAAACAGAGTTTAGCCAGTCCTAGAGAGAAATTCTTTCAAACACAGTGGTTTTTGTAATGTAAGATCGCTTTGCTGAGTGTGAGCCTGAAGTGCAGGCTCTCTCAGTTGTGTCTAGCTTCTCTTGTCCTTGAGATCTTCTCCTTTCCCCAGAAGTGCAGGGTTAGCTGGACAAGCTATCAGCTAACCTCCTTTTCCACATTCACAGCCAAAGAGGTGATTTGCTGCTCCTTGCTACAGACCGACACCTTCAACATGGCTAATTTTTGTTCATGGCCTGGTAGGGCGCTGACTCCACTACCTTGTCTTTAGGGTTGACAAGATGTTGTAAGCCCAAGAAACACACATAATAGATCTTTATAGAAAAAACGTTCCAGACAGGAGTTTCTTCCCAGACCGTAGTCTTAGCCCTGTAGTGTGTCCTGTATGGCCTGAACCACCCAGTGATGCTGGAGCACCAATAAGCCACTGAGCCCAAGAAGGACTGCAGGCCAAAACAGTTCATGGGCTTATACATGACTGCTTTTCTATCCATTTTTTATTCTGATCTGCTGTAATTGTGTTATTATACTTATACATTTCTAATCCTTTTTGAGTCCTGCTACGCCCTTGATCATTCCTGAACTCGCCTGGAAAATTGGTAATTGTCACAGTTTAACTTACTAGCAAGACATTTATCTAGGCTTTTCCAATTATCACCAGATATTTCCCTTGTGTAATGGAAAACATGAATGTGTCTGATATTAGAGCCGGCTCACATGAAAACTGTAATAAATGTTATTAGTGGCAAAGTCAAGATGCCTAGAAGTCAGACTGTAGGATATACTGCTGAGAGTTTAAAGTAAGGGATTATGAAGAAACCTTCCGCATCCCAAAATCCGGATCAGAGGTGTGCATGTGCCTTTTTAAGCAAGAATTTCCACTGTGCCTTACAATTCTTCCATTCTGAAGCAAAATATTTCCAGGCCTTTATATAAGCTGAAAATCAGAATGGAACTACAGAGGTGTAAAAGCAGACATCTAAGTAGCATTAAAAGAGTGACACGTGGAAGACGGGTTAGTTTTTGGTTTTGTCATGTTACTTTTACGCAGTTCACGAGTTTCTTCAATAATCAGAAATGTATTTTCTTAACAGACTGCTTAAAAATTTATGCATGTGACATAATGTTACAACGAACTTTAAGAGGTCAGTTTTGAAGATGGAAAGATGGAAAATTTGGACTTAATTTTTTAAACAATTTCCTTGGAATAAGTTCTATTGGTCTCTGGAGCCTTGTCCCAAGTGGAATTGGTGAGATATATCCTGGACGGGATGGTCAGAGTAAAACTGCTCAAAACACTTGAAAATATATCCCGTTCCTGTCTTCTTCACAGAGATTGAGGGGCAGTCTGCCTCCCATCACAATGGTCACATTTACTGTGCCTAGCCGGCGAACTGTTCTTTCTTGCAGCAGTACCAGTTGGTCTCTCAGGTTAGCTCAAGAAGACATGGTGAATTTTATGCTGGTGTTCACCCTTCGATTCCTTGCATTTAAGGCATCGTCTTCATCATGCCCTGGAATACGATGTGTCTTCTTTTCCATAAAGTCAAGGTTTGATGTGCAAAATAGTTTAATGCAGTACATAACATCTATTACGTCACATTGACTACCCTGCCAACATTTTAACAAGATTCCCTGTTCTGTGTGCAGCTCCAAGACAGGACTTCCATCAAGTTGTGTTGTTTTAAGATGGAGAACATTGCTTCAGCCCTTCACAAGCAGCTGTCAGCAAAGTTAGCAAATTCCCCAAAACCTTGAATTGGATGTAGGATCTTGGACTGGCTCGGTATTATTTACAGTATTTTGCTGTGTGTGATTTACAGGGAGGCTGGCGGCAAAGTTCTGATCTGGATTTCTCCAGAGTAGTTCGGCTCTGTGTCGGCGCACGCTGTAGTCAGCAGTTGTTCCTATCAACATCTGTAATGCATTTGGCATTACTTGAAAATATTACTCACAACTGTTAAACTAATAAAAGCCCTTCTTTCATATTTTAACGATAAGGTGATCATGTATGCTGGGCACTCATCATGGATTTAGATATTATCTCTCCGCTAGTAATATTTTTGCTGTGCTTGCTCCAAAGCCTGGATTTTTGACCCGGGAGCAATTCTCAGCTCAGAAAATTAGTCTAACTCAAGAGTTGTGCCAGAACTTGGAGCACTTGTAGTTGATTTACTTCCAGGTGCTCTGTACCAACTCATACCAATTCTTGAGCCTCTCTGATAAATGCTGTGGTAGATGTCCAGTGTGTCACAATTAGTAGAGCTTTCCTATTCAAAAGGAGGCTTCTCAGCTGATAGCTGAGTCTATAATAATAAAGATGAGGACTTTATATAAATATTTTAAACAGTCTAACTGAAAAATATTTGCAAAGTGCAAAGTGTCAGGAAATAAGGACTTTCCAATATAAATTGGTTACCTGTGAAAGACATTCCTAATTGGAAGAAATGGACTAAACTGTGACATGCTTTCCCCTGCAGATATTTCCTCTTACTTATGAGGAGAGGTTGAGGAATCTGGGCCTGCTTAGCCTGGGGAAGAGACGACTGAGAGGGGACCCCACCAGTGACTGTAAGTGTCTGAAGGGAGGGCATCAAGAGGAGTCAGGCTGTTCTTGGTAATGTCAAGTAATAGGACAGGAGGCAATGGGCAGAAACTGATGCACAGGAAGTTCCACCTGAAGGTGAGGAAGAACTTCCTTACTGTGCAAGTGGCCAAGCACTGGAACAGATTGTCCAGAGAGCGTGTAGGGTCTCCATCACTGGAAATATTCAAAAGTGTTCTGGACACAGTCCTGAGTAACATGCTCTGTGGGACCCTGCTTGAGCAGGGAGGTTTGACTAGATGACTTCCAGTCCTTAACCTTCCTGTGAATCTGTGATATACACGTGAAATGTTGTCAAAATGCAATTCTGGCTGAGCAAAGTCCTGAACGCCATGTGGTAAAGTGTGCTTCTCATGTGCCACAAGCCCATGCTCTTGGAATTAAGATCTGTTTCAAAAGGTAATTTGATGGGATCATACGAGATGCTTGTCAAATGTGCGCCAAATATACACTGCTTTCTGGGCCAGAAAAGCTTCAGAAATTGTGTGTGCAACCAGCTTTCACTATGGACTAGATTAGGACAAAACACTTCAGAAAATTTTCAGTGACTGTCTCTGTGTGTGCCATTTTTACTGAATAAATTAAGCCAAAGTTCTTCTGGGGCTTAAAATAGAGACATATACTATGTTTCAGCAACTTGTTAGTCTGAAAAAACTCAGCCACAGGTCTGAGCCCTGGGGTTGGGTATTTCCTGAGCCAAGCACTACGTAAGCTATCCAGTAATAAGGACACCTCAATTGCTTCAGGCTTAAAAGTCCACCTTTTAATTTATATATGACAGCCCATTCTTGTCTGGAATTGCTGTGCTTGGCTCTCCCTTCGCAGTACTTGTCCCTTTGGCAGTTCTCACTGGGTAAAGCCAGAACGACAACACGACTGTGTGTGAAGTCTTCTAAGAATTGGTTTGCATTGTCCTATTTCTAATCCAGCAGAAGTCAGCAGGAATTGCACCAAGGAACCAGAAGTAATCTGGTGCTGAGCGTCCTTGGAAATTCACCCGCAGTGCCCTTTAGCAATAGTGTGTAACTGCTGAGAGCTGCAGTGATGGGGCCTTTTCCTGTGTACGGATACGAAGTCTTCACTTGTGGAATGATTTTCTACACCGGGTCCAATGTCATACGTACAAAATTAGTAATCGCATTTTTGTCTAGTTAAAGTCATACTATCTGCAATTTCCTCATAGCCGATTTAGGCCTAAATGAAATTTACTCCTTGTTCTGGAGATTCATTTTAAATTCTGCTTCGGCAGAGCTTCAGTTTACACATTTATCTGCCAAGTGTCACTGCATTGAGTCCATCCTTCCAACTAAAAGAGGAAGCTCCTTCAAAGTCTCATTTATTGGCCTTCATAAAATCTAGAGCTGCCTTAGATAATGACCATGAAGGATACATCCGAGATAGCAGACATATTAATAGCATCGACTTCAGCAATCTCTTTTGCTGTTGTTCTATACTGAAGAGCCATCAATGGCTCGGGAAAATTGTAGACGCAACTTTTCTGCTGGTGGCTTTTGCCTGTTGTTAGTAGACACTCTGTCAGGATGCATTGGGTTTGTCTGGGGCTCTTTATTCCATCTGACCTTTACTGACTATTCCCATTCATCCATAAACATGTACAAGCAGAAACACCAGCTGGTTTCCACTCACTCCTCTTCTGCACATCAAGGAGAAAAGGCACAAGTGGGGTAAGCCCAGTGAGTGGGCGATGCTTCCCTGCCTTCCTGCTCGCAGGGGAGCGGGATGGGGATGGGGACCAGTTGGCACATGTTAATTATGACAGTGGTTTGAACATCAAAGGATCGAGATGCAAGAAGCAAAGATGTGAGAAGACAGGAAAAGAGAAAGAGGAAAGAATAGGTGTGATGTTATAAGAGGAGGTGTTTGCTAGATCTAAGGGCTTCTATTCCATGAGGTAATTATAGAAGTATAAACAATAAATCAGTCTTTATCTGGCAGACCTTTGACCATAAGAAAAAAAGAAGATACATCAATGGGATTATAGGATCTAGCTCTGTAGGGTATAGAGTATAGCTGTAACAGTTTTGGGCTCTAAGTTTCTCTTTGAACAGCTTTATAGCAAGGCATGCATCAAAACTATTGCTGAGAACGTGCTGTGGGTTTCTTGCGTCTTCCACTGAAGGGGAAAGCTGTTACTGATTACTGACTACGTTGGTTATATTTCAAGGCTGGGCTCATGTGGCAGTTTTCTTTTTAGCTCTAAAGCCAGCTAACTGTATGATAACCTCTTTCTTTCCCTCCAGGAAAGACCTCCAAGGGTCCACTCATATGGCTGGTTCATGCAGAGAGATCGTTGAAGAGGGAGAGGAAGGCTCTTCTTCTCCCGTTTTCTCTGTTCCAATCCCTTTTCCTTCCGCTTCTGCAGCAGCAGGACAAAAGCCAGGCTCCCCGTCCCCTTTGTGCTTACAGTGATCTTTGTGCCACCATTGTCTGATTGACAAAATTATTTGTAAAGACGTTGTTTTACATTTGATCTTGCAAAATAAGGGTAGTTTTAAACAAAGCCAGATACTTTAAAGACCACCACATGGTTTTAATTTTATTTTCTACTTTGTGTCATAACTTGAATGAACAAGATATGAACAGTATTCCTATTGTCACCACATTTCACAGTGTTATCGCATTTGCTAATATTTCCTAGTTAAAAAAATACTGGCAACTGCTATGAAGCTGATGTCGTAACCATTATCTTCTGCTAACTCCACTGTTAGAGCCTGTTCCAAAGCCTGCTGAAGCTGCTAGAAGATCACTTTCTGACTTTGGTCAGTGCTGGGTCTGAAGCACAAAAAGGGAAAAGTTATGCTCCAAAGGTTTCCCACCTTTCAGATCCCATTCCTCTGCTCATTCCGGCTACGCAAAAGCTCTCACTGCGCTGCAGAGCACAGTGTGGTTTGGATGCTGTGCACACATATGTGAACATGATGAGTTTATGGGTGCATTTTTGCTGACAAACTGAAATTATGGGAGGAAGAGAGGGGAAGTACTTTGAGATTTGGAGTTAAATATTTTAATTGATCTTGTAAACAGAGTGGTTGAGAAATGAAACAAAAATAAAGATGTTTTCATTTCTCTGCAGCTGAAAAATATACATAATGAAAACTGAGAGGAGAAGGTGGGGAAAGCACGAAGTCACAGATACTTCAGTCTTCCTTTCTCCTCTTTAGGGCCATGCTCTTTCTCTTACATAATGGGGTAGAGGCCAAGCTAGTGCACAGATTGCTCTTCCACTTCATAGCCATGCAGCTGCATCCTGCCCTCACAGTTAATCTCATTTATGGCCTTTCCAGAAGGCGGCCTACCCTGGGTGACAATTACAGTTGGTTAATTTCGGCATGATGTGATTAAAAGCAGACTGATATAAATCACTGAACAGTGTAGCTTATGAAAATGCAAGTTGAGGTAGCATCCCAACCACAGCACTACCATGAGAGAAGCTGAGAGCCAGATGTTGGGCTAATGAAGAACCAATCTAATAATGGACTTTGTGTATCCTCTGGAGCTTGAAAGCCTTGCCTAATGCCAGATATCTCCATGTTGTGATACATATTGAACATTTTAGAGGTTTACACATTGGTTTAGTGGGTTGTCTTGGCTTATAGCTAAATACCCTAGGAGAAAGTTTGGGAGCAAGGTCTTCTGGAGTTCTGGCATGGAGAGCCCTAAAAGGGGATATCTTAGGAAAGATATTCTGAGTACCTTATGTATCTAGGTGTCTTAGGCACTCTGAACCTTATGTTAAAGTCTGAAGTGGCCTGTTTGAGTGGGCGGTGTCATTTACGGACATAAACAAGTGAGAAGCATCTGTGCAATCAGGACAGCTGGGTGTCTCTGTGGAAACCCACTGTGAGTCTGGAATCAGAGTCTTCCTGCATCTCCTTGCATTTTTCAGAGAAGATACCATGTCCACTGAAACGAAGAACTGTAAGATAAAGTATTTTTCTTTTTCATCAACTGAAATGTGATAGGACACTTTTAAGTTAAATGTGAGTGCCCTGATTACGAGGTCAATTTAGGCTCTGCGTGGCTTGAAGGGTGCAGCTGTCCTGGCCAGTGTGAACTTACAGACAACCTCTGCTGACAGGAGATGAGCTCGGTGGCTCCTGAGCCAACCTCCTGCCTGCCACCTACATTCAACATGCTGCCATCTCCTCCGAGATGTCCTGCCTGATGCAGGAGTGACCTAAGGTGCAGCTAGGGAGGAATGACACTCTGGTCCACAGAGTCAGTGCATTAGAGGAGCTGCCCATATGATACTGCTACAGATTTTGATAGCAGATTAGTCATTCATCTTTGCAGTACAAGAAATGTCAGAAGTAAGAAAACGACAGAAAAGTCATTGAATTAGTGATTTGATTGAATAAGAGAACCTTGTAAAGACTCTGCTTCGATTAAATGGACAACATAAAAGCTCAGAGAACCTATGCTCAGAAAGGATGTCTTTTATTCTTGGGACAAACCCTCCAGCTCTGTCAGAGTTACTTTGCACCTTGCATGTGCACACCAACTCTTGTGATTTTTTTTAATGAACAAGGAGAGGGAACTATTTCTGTACTTTGCCTGTGACTTGGGCCAGAACAGTCACTAAGGAAGTGTTCTGATCAGAGAGAATTCGATCATGGGTAACGTTTTCACTTATTTATGCATTAATCTGCAAGTCACACATTCAAAATGACAGCTTGAATGTGAAGAAATCCATTAATGGAAAGAGGAAGAAAGGAAGAAGAAAGAAGGAGAAAGATTAGGAGAGCAGGAGCTGATGAGAGCACAATTCTTTGGTTACTTACTCTGCAAAGGGCACAGGCTGAATGTCTCTACCTGAAGATTCAGTCTTTTAACTCTATGACATGGCTTTTCATGTCAGTAGGGTAAAATTTTCCTGAATCCTTTTTCCTTTTCCTCCTGAACAGTATGTTCTGGAGAATCTGTGCTAACTTCATTACACTGGTTTTACTGCCTAAAAGATGGCGAAGCTTGTAGGAAAAAGTCAAGAAAACTTGGGGGATTTCACCTTAAAAGAAGGTTTCATTTTGCAAGATATGGGTTTTTCTCATTTGTAACAAAGCTTTAAAAAGATTACAGGAATATTATTTTTCCCAGCCAACCAAAAAAAAGGAATTTTTGGCATAGGTTTTCTCAATCAGATCATGTTCTGCTTTAGTGATGAATCTGTTGAAGTAAGGAATTGTGCTAGGACCTGCTTCTGTTCAGCAGATGACTCAAAGCAGAACCTCACTGGTTCCTCATCCCAAGCTTCACTTGCATTGGACTGCGCACCATGTGCCATCTAAAGCCCAACACAAACACTTCAAGGGTCAATGCTTTATGGAGTCTGGACTATTTCTTTCTTTGACAAATAGCATGGAGTGCCAAGATTTGCCACATCCTGTCCATGAGAAGCAAAGGTTTAGAATTAACGATGTACTTCACAGAATCATAGACTCACAGAATAAGCTGAGTTGGATCATCAAGTCCAGGTCCTGGCCCTACACAAGACGCCCTAAGAGTCACACCATGTGCCTGAGGGCATTGTCCAAACGCTTCCTGAACTCTGGCTTGGTGCTGTGATCACTTCCCTGGGGAGCCTGTTCCAGTGCCTGACCATCCTCTGGGTGAAGAACCTTTTCCTAATATCCAGCCTTCATCTTTAACAGCTCCTTAACTAATAGTCCCTTGACTAATTACCCTGCAGTGTTCCATGAATTCCATCTGTTTCTCCACTACAATGGAAGTTCAAGTCCCCAGAGAGCCTTGAGACTGCAGTGTCTCTGAAAACAATTGTTCTATCTCTTGCCCATTCACTCGAATACTATGTAGCCTGTTCGCTTCTTCCTGTAGCTCCTTCACCTGGGGCACAGCTCCTCAGCCGGAGCACACGTCCTGCAAAAAACTGTTTGTCAGCCCCAGCCTTTTGAAGAAACATCAGGCACTCCTGGCCGACGAGGTTTTCTCGTGGAAGACAGCCTTCCACATTCCAGTATCTCTAGGTGGTATTCACCACCGTCACAGACACAAAAATTGCCATTTCCTTGCTAAAATTGCCATTAAAAGAACTAAATAGGTAGAATCCAGTTCTTAGGAGATTGTGATAACCTTGTTCAAGCAGAGCAAGAAATGTCACCCTATTTCAGTAGCCATGCCCTAGGCTAAGACATGGAAAAACAGACTGAGACAGGCTAAAACTAGATGATGAACTGTCCTCAAATTGAGACTATTTAACCAGTAATTTCATGTGTAATGCTGTTGTGCTTGTCTTCATTCTGCAGTCATGGAAGGACTGCAGATTCCCTGAAATTCAGCAGCATGGCTTGCTGCTGGTGTAACACTTCAGCTGCAATGCAGGACATTGCCAGCCGTGCCAGCCACGTGTTGTGCGTCTGTTCGACACAAGGACTTGCAAGACGGTAACGTAGTTGCTAGACGATGCCACTTGGTTTTGCTTCTTAAATGCTTGCCAGTGCAAGTTATTCCAATTATTCCAACGAAAGTTACTCCAATTGTTGGAGTGTTGTCACTTTGGAAAAAGTGTGCCTCTGCAATCCCCCATATGTGATAATGATTTTGAAAAAGCAGCGATCGCTGCAACCAAAGCATTCGCATCTGTTAAAAGCACAACTTGCTCTTTCACTTGTGTCAAAGCTGTTGGCACAGAATTCAAAGCACTGGATTGGCAACTCTATCAGGAAGCAAGTGCCACATAAAGCTGTAATAGCTGCCTTCGTTAGCTTTTGTTATCTGAAAAATTCCAAGTGCTCTGGGTAACATAATGTGCCACATATCTATAGAAGCTGTTGGGCAGCAGTTTGACAGCCATATGCTTACATCTGTAATGTGTGCTTACCCTCATCTTTAACTAAATGTTTCCCTAAAGCAGCTGTGGCAACAGGAGTGAGCTCAAACAATTCCCACACAACTGAAATGAAGCTGAAGGCGCTGGGTTCTCTGACGAGGGGACTGAGGCCACAAGTGCCCCAAGTACTCTGCAGAGATTCCTGCCCTAGCACTAATAGAGTCATGCACAATTACTGGTGCAGTTGGAGAAGGATATGGTCAGGTTGGCTCAGCATGGTGCTGAAGCAGGAATCCCGCTTCTGGTGCTGGTGCTAACTCATGTTGGTCACAAGGACTGTCTCTGCACTGCCCTTGGGTGTGAGCTGGCTTATGTTTCTCTGCACCTGTAGCATGGATCTTCTGCAAATTCTTCTGAAATCTCCCTTTTTGCCTCCTCAGACACCAAACACGGATGAACTGGGAGATCATGGGAGCAGCTGGAAAGGGAATGCAAGCAGAGTTAGGAGGAGGAGGCATGTGTGGCTAACTGTGGCAATGCAGGAAATTCAACCCACTTTGGTTTTGAAATGACAAGCAAAATCATTCCATGCCAGAATGTATGAGGTTTGTTTTATATCCCGCCTTATTGGACTCCATGAATAAAGAAAGAAAATCCAGACATCATATGCGGCCAAATACTGCACTCCTCTTTCTCACAACTCCTATTCAAAGTCTGACTATTAGACACTCCTCTGACAAAGACAAAATCTGTGTTCCAACTTTTCTGACTGGAAACACAAAGTCTTTCATTACAATAGACCTCCCCTGTCCAGTAGCTGAGGCATGATGAACATAAAGAGCCTGCCCATCCTTTCAGCCATGCTCCCGTAGCAAGGAGGGCACATGGTGTCGGTAAGCATCCCGAGGATTTCCTCTTCAAAACGGAGACTGTTTTGTCCTCTCCACTGCTTTGGATTTGTTCATTCTTTCTGGGAAATAATTACTGCTTCATTTTTCACTTTTTAGACACAATGTTTGGCGCATCTTGGAGTTTGGAATTGAGGGAAAGGTTGTTACACTAAATATTGCCATCTTTTTGCTCTAATACAGCCTACAGGCTGAGTATGGCCTTGTGATAGTACGGAAGAGTACTGTACCAGCACACAGTGTAGAAGTCACTGCTGTTTATGTCATCCACGGGGCCTGCTCAGCCACAGAGGACTGCAGGATGCAGCGCTGTGAGGTTCCCACTTCACCCTCCCCACCTGAAATACTTCATAGCACATTTGGAACACAAATTTATGCTTTTGAAGTTTGCCCTTTTGCAAATGAAATAGATGAGTGGAATCTGTCCAGACAGTTTTTATTGCAGAAGCACTGCTCCATTATTAATCTCTCTCCAGACATGTCAGTTGTTCCCTTTCCAGATAAGACAATGGCCCTGCACATGGTGGGATAAGAAAGAGAATGGTGCACATCTCCAGCTGCCTCTCACAGCTTTCCATAGTGCCAACATCTGGAGTGACTATTCCTGAGGAAAAGTACTTTGCTGCTGTTCCAGTATTGCTTGAGAAGGGTCTGGCTTGGCCACTAGGATCCATTTCAGAGCCACAAACCTTGGGGAGAGGAAGGCAGATCTCTATAGTTCGGAATAAATCATCTAAGTTCCTGAAAGAGTGTGGTTTAGGCATGCCCCTTGCATAGACATGGCTACTTTAGACATTGTGATCTTCCATAGACAGCTTCGGGCATCCCGTTCCAAACAAAGGGATGGCTCACATTCACCTTTCCTCAGATGCTAGTCTTTCCTCGGGTTTTCTATATGATTGCTATATAAACTATTTCAGTTTAGCTTAGTCGCTTACATCGCAGATATAATTATTTCTCACACACCACACAAAAATAGAAGACTTGAAAAAGTATATTTTAATATACTGGCTTGGGAAAAAAACCCTAAAACACACATGGAAAAAAAATGCACTGTAAATCTATCTAAAAGCAATTCACAGTAGTAATGCAGTGTCATTGTTTTCCAACTATTTGGAGGTTAAATTGGGCTTTTGGCAATCTGATAACTTGAGCAAACAACTCTAAACTAGTCTCAGCCTCCCCCCTTCTTTAAATAAAGCTCAACTTGTAATATGGAATGTGAATTGTTTTGACTGTTAAACCATTCCAAACTGAAAACCCACTCATCATAAACGTGTTGAAAGAAGAATATATTTCAATAGTGCGGCAGACTCTTTGAGTACAGTAGAGCAGCAGTCTTCAATCAACTAGACTTTCTTTCCAGAAACAGAAAATGAAAGCCTAAGTGCCATACACATTTTTAAGTGATTTATCTAAATTGAAAGAACTAACTTTTTTGTGACTGATTATAACTGCATATACGAATGGCTATGGATAACAGGTTTCTTTCACTTTTCAAAATGATATATAACAATGTTCCATGCAGAGACCTTCTATTTACACATCTGTTCAGCACCTGCCCATAATTACTTAGTTCGTTTTTATTATTGGGCTTGTCACCATATTAATGTAGCTGTACATTCAAATTGATTGTAATTGCAAATTTCCTGGAAAAGCTTGGTTTCTGCAAGTATTTAATTAAACTGATATCCTAAATTAAAAATAATTATGTAACTGTACTCCGCTACAATAACACATACATGTCTCCCTCTACATACAAAATGGATATTTCACATAATTCATACAATATGTGGATTAATATTGTATAATTAAAGGTCAGCCTTCAACTAGAAAAGGAAGGATAATTAACTTCAGTATTTAGAAACCTGACATATTTCAATTAAGAAAGCAATTTGTCACAAACTTCATAAATCAAGTTATCAAGGAACATGTTAGCAATGTTTTTAACAAATAGGGATGGTGAAAAGTAAACATATTCCTTCTTGTGGCATAATTTTACTTGAGTAAATGGTTTATATAGAAAGCCTTCCATTTCTGGGTAATGAGGTCATATCTAGTATGTCTCAGCAACTACCAAAGTTTATTTCCATGTACCGGCTCTTTGGACATAGTTGGCACCCTCTGCTGAGCTGTTCTCTCTGGTACACAAAAAAACCCCATGATTCTGCATTTGAAACCTCTTTGGGTTCAGGATAAATCAGGAGAGGAGTCAGCCCCAGCCCCAGAACCTGAGCAGCTCCATTCCCAGCAGTGTGTTGTGGGAAGTTGGAGCGCATGCTGGCCTCGCTTTCTCCAGTGAGTCTGATCCTGGTGGCAAAGTCCAGACATCAGCAACCTGGAAACAGCTTCTACATCCCTGAGTGATTGCTGAGGCAGAACTCTGGTGGATCGGCACAGTGACACAAAATTACATGTCAAGAATTAATTTCTTCTCATGGGAGAACAGAGACATTTTTAGAGGAAATTTTCATGTTTCTTGTTGAAAGTGTAACCAAAAATCCTAGCGTTCTCTGCCTGAGGAACAGTCAAATATTGTCACTGTAAAGGTTTCTGGAGCCATAGTCCAAAATATGCTTCCCAGAAACCCAAAGCTACCTTTGATTTTTCCCAGTTCTTCTGCGGGGCTGTGTGAGTCCATGGAGTTTGGTGGAGCCTGGGAGGGAAAAGGAACATAGGTGAACTGACTGAAAAATAGTCAGGTTTTGGTCAGATGCCTGCTGGACTGCTTTCAACAGACTCATCAAATTCACAGCTTCGCTACAGAACACTTAGTTTCCACGAGCGAGCCTTTTCTCTTGGAAGGTGTCCAGAATGTTTGCTCTAACACTGCTCGTGCTTATCTTGAAGCAAACTGTAGGATCTGTATTCCACGATGGCTGAGTTAATCCATTCAGAAACACTAATGCCAACGAATATATATCCACTGAACAGCAGAGCTATGATCTGGAATTTGAACTCTCATAATTCAAAGAAAATGTGAAACAGGCTTTCGATTTGATCCACTGTGGCTGTAAGAACTGAGTATGAAATACTGCTCCCATCTCTGGTCCAAACCGTTCAAAGTCCAGTGGCTGCTCTTAGAATTTGATATGAACTCTTAGTAAAATTTTGTCAGCGATAAATGTGTTCAGATTTTTTGTGTGTGAGGTTGGGATATATAGCAATAGATAGTTAGGTTCTCTGTGCAGGACACATCCTGAATCTCAGCTCTGACTTCAGTCTCATATTCTGAGAATGCTACTGATGCTACAGTCAGAAGAAAAGCAGTTGTAATTGTTATCTAAATGATCACTGTTCCATCTGAAAGGAAATGGCTGCAGAAATTTCTGTTTCCTGCCTTTTCTTGCCTCAATTCTTTGAGTGTTTCCATGGAAAAGTTTGATTGAAATTGAAGGGCATCAATATATGATGACAGGTTCATGCCGAAGTGTCCAGCCACATATCCTGAGTATTGCTGATGGGTTAATACAGTGAGGGACAGGAGAAAGGGAAAAGTGAGAAGAAGGTTGGCTTTCCAGCTTGGAAGACCACCTTCTTCCCCTCTGTCTTTGGCACTCTTCAGTATTTCTCCTCAAGCAACATCAAGTTGAAAAGAAGGAGCAGAACCATTCCTTTGTCTTGCAGTTTCCTGTCTTCTCTAACTGTTACTTACTTCACATAAGATGAACATTGTTTTGGGATCCTAATCCTAAAACAAGATCCTAAGACTCTGAAAGCATACTGTGTCTCCAGCTTTCCTTACTTACCTTACCTTTCTGAACATAGACTTTTCCATTTCCCATCAGGGTTCTTATTGGGTAATCTGGCTCTTTTGAGGGGGAAAAAAGACAAGACAAGACAAGACAGAAAGAAAGACAGATGAAAAGAAAGAAAGACAGAAAGAAAGGCAGAAAGGAAGAAAGGCAGAAAGGAAGGCAGAAAGAAAGAAAGGAAAAAAGAAAGGAAGAAAGAAAGAAAGAAAGAGTAAGAAAGAAAAAGAAAAAAGAGAAAAAAAATGGTGTAATTTACTTTTCAATAAAACTATTTTCTGGTAAATGTTCTCAACTCATTTTGTTACAAAATGACCTACTTGAATTAGAAACTGATGTTTTCTTTGTCTGGGAGGTGCATCTTAAACATGGGTGTCCTGAAATGAAATCAAATGGGAATTGTTGCATGTTCAGGGATGATATTTGTTCTGGCATTCTCCGTTGTCCACATATTCACATTAGGCTAATTTTTCCTATTTCTGCATTGCCATATACTTGGCAGGTACAGCAAAATAAACAGTAGCATAGTTAATCAATCCAATCTTGTTGGAAAGAGACTGAAAGGAGATCTTCGTTGTTGTGGAAACCTAGCAGTGACAGAAAACCCCACACCTCTCTTTGCCAACGAGAATTGGTTGGAAATTGAGTGAATTGGGAAATAATAGCTATAAATACACTTGCGAATTACTCACTTGATCTCACAAAGCATTTTTATTGCCATCCAAAATTAAAAAGTGATAGAAGTTCAAGTACAAGCTTAAAATCAAGCATGTGATTAAATGCATATTCTCTTTGGGAGGTATTAATAAAAGTCTGCTTTTTCACTGTTATGCCGGTTACACTGCCAGGGGAGCTTATGCTCTAAACCAAAAGGACGGAGGGCTTTCTATAAGGCAAGAGGTTTACTTCACCTTTATCTACAGAAAAGATCATGGAGATATAAGATGGCTGCCTCCTGCAGATGGAAATAATGGATCTGCTTCTTATCTGCCGTTCCAAGTTCATGTAATTGAGGACTATAGATCATTCTCTTACAGCTTTTTCCTTCCACTCAGTGCTGCCAGAAAAGTGTGATAACTCATTGTGACCTATACTTCAGGCAGCTATCCGATCAACCAAACACACATCAGGTGATGCCAAATACTGGAAGGTAATGCAGTGTCTTACAGAATGTATATCTCTGTGTCTGTGGGAAGTAAATATTTGTCTGAGTAGAAGTGATCTTGAAGCAGACCCTAACTTGTAACCATGGCTCAGTCTTTCTTTCTCATGAGCCCACATCATTTGGATCCTGTTCAAGGACTTTCGAGTAGTGGGGAATTGCGTAAGTTTGCATTTCTATGTGGTAAACTTCTCTAAGGTCTGCCTAAGAGACAGGAAAGTTCTCAGCATCTGAGACAAGGGCATACAGTACTTCTGTAGCATTAAAAACAACTTCACCCAAAGGAGATATCATTCCCATAGAGCAATCTGTACCAGGAAAAGGTTTTGTCCCACTGCCCATGTCAGGTGTGCAGTCCCAACTGCACTTTTGTACCTCTGAGCCTCTGCCCCAGACCTGGCTGGGGAAGGGATGCTGCAAAGGAGCAGAGCTCTAGTTGCTTTCCCTTCTCCCTGATCTAGGTGGGAAAAGATGAGATAGCAGGCAAGGCTCTAGGTCTTTTCATCTCCTCTCTTTCTCATCCTCTCTTGGCCAGGTGTTACAGAAAGGGAGGTGAGGGGGAAATGCCCTGGAGCTCAGCCCTGGTCAGCAAAGAGGAGGGAAGTGCTCTGAGTGGGATTTCCATTGCAGAAAGCAGGCTGTTGGGTAGCTGAGGGGATGGGGAGGGGGCTATCCCACGAGAGTCAGGTAAGGGACAGCTACACAGCCAGGAAGAGCTCCCTCCCTGTAACCCTCTCCACACACATATCCCTCATGGTTGCTTTGAAAAGAAATTTCAAGTGCTGCTCTGGACAACCCAGAGACTGTTTTGTTCAGTTCGGCCTTGTGAAGGTGCCGTTGTTCCACAGCTTCAGGCAGAAAAGGGTGTCCCTTTAAAATGACAGTCTAACTTGGCCGTGATTTAAGCCGCAGGAAACAGTATCTCCTTACAACATTTCATGCAGAAGAATGCATTGTTAGTAATTAGAACAAATGTATAATTTTAAGGATCCACTCTCATCCCACATGTCTGATAGAACCTGTGTCTTTCAGAAATGTCTCATGCATTTTCTCTTTGGGCATGGCCAATGGTTTGTCTGGCTGTGGTGTGAACACCAAATGCATGAAGGGCTCATCCACGTTGGTGAGCACGACACCGCTTAGTCCTAAGCCAAGTCCATGGAGCACTACCTACACTACCTACACCATCACCTTCACTCTTCCCAAGCACTGTGACCAACTGGCAGCTAATCTGGATGCAATGCTGCAACAGCCACCTCAGAGATTTTGGGATCATGGGCAAACCAGGCCCACAGGTTTGCCCATGATCCCAAAAACCCACTTTGGCTTACGGGGCCGTACTCACTGGTTTGGAGGGCACTGCTTCCTCCACCAGCTGCTTCCAGGTGCCAGTGACGTTGATTTAGTGCCCCTTTGTGTCATTCTCCCATCGCTGAGAATCTGACACCACCAATATTTCTTCATTGGCACAACACAACGTATTAAGAGACAAGGGGAAATTTGAGTGTCTGTGTTGCTGTTTGATAAATAGCTGTCTTATTAATATAAGAACTAGTCAACACACCACGGATTCCACCAGCATTTGGGTCTGGGGTGGAGGAGCAGGAGAGGCATATGTGTTGGATTGAAAATATAAACCCATAGACATGAAGAGTGGGAGGATGTGGGACTATGTGACATCTTGGTCAGTCTTGGCAAGAAACTTTTCCCATTTCTGTACTTTTACTGTACTTGAAATCCATTGAGAACCTAATTAAAATTAATGGAGAAATAAAATGTTGGGGGAAAGCAGGGCAATGTAAAAATAGAAACGCTAACACAAGAAAATATTAGATCTCCATGAACTCTCTTAAAATGCATTTTTTTCAAATTAACATATCAAAATACTGCTCTGGGATTTTCAGAAGTCTTCAGAGTGTAATATATTTAAAAGACTATGACAATGTTCTAAAATAATGAATTTTATTTGACTTTTACCTCTCTGCAGAGCTGGAATCAGTGGCCAATGCGTAATCAGCTTCCCCATTCATCTCTTTAACCCAACAGTCTCTGAAATAAGAAATCTTCTGGCCAGCATTCAGAGGATGTGACGATGGAGCAGAGGTCCTGAGTGCTTTGGTACCCACAAAAATCACTTTCCACAGCTGTCCCACTTGGTGTGTTCCTGCAGTTTAGCGCAGAGTGGGCAGCAGGAGCTGAAAGGATTTCTTCCATGTGGGATGTATCACACTCTGTGGCAAAAGTGCTTAAAACCTGATTGTGCAATATGGCTCTGGTTGTCTTTAATTCCACCCTGAGTCATGACACCATTAAGAAGGGGGAAAAGAAAAAAAAAAGAAAAAAAATGAAAGCTAAACAGTTTTTTTAAAAATAAGGTTTCAGACTCTGCTATGCACTCATCATAAATACATCATTATGCAATAGAGTCACTATTGGACAAGGTAAATTGGAGTGCATTAACCATGTTTTTCTATGGCTTAGCTTGTGCCTTTTTTCTTTTCCAATGTTTGTTTAGAAGATAATTGCAACCACTTGACACATCTGTACCCTTGAGTTATTGATACAGGTTTTTAAGCCATAGGAACATAGTTGAGATCAGCAAATATTTAGCGAGGTTCCTGTCAGAGAGGATTTTAAGCAAAAAGCTCATAGAAATTTGTTGCTTTATATAGGTCTAAAATCTTTACAAAAATAGGTGTTTAATTAACGAAATCTGTACAACCCATGGACAAGCAGGCAATGAACTGTCATTAAATTACCCCTAGTAGATCGATGGAAAAAAACTCCTGCAATATCATTGCAAGAGTGTGTTGAGGACACCAAGAGCATGGAAGAAGCTAACAGTTCCTATCCCAACACACCTCATGAGTCTAACTTAACTGCTAGTGAAAGCCCTGTTTATTTGCTCTGGAGTCATCTGGCCTGCCTGGTGCAACCCAGGCCATGGGTAGTTGTCTTAGGCACACCACTACCCTTGCTAGGACTCCGGTGCTCCCCAAATTCCAGCACAGATAGATTTTTTTCTCTTCATGACAGGCTCAGGACACAATTGTGAAGAGTACAGTGGAAGGCTTGTGCTTCCTGGCCATAAACTTCAGCTATCTCTTGCAATAAAGACAAAAAAATATCTTGCTTTACGTGATTCAATGAAGATTGACACTAGATCAAATTATTTGCTGGAAGCTTGTGAATTCATGTAACTAACCATGTTTTGAAGATAACTGAAATGCACCTGTGAACTACTTAGAAACACTTCTGCATTTAGATGAAGCAGCCTCTGAAAAGCTACAAGTTAATAGCTATATTTATGAACTTTGATTCCAAGTGACAAACTATTTCATTTTTTTAAGTGACTGAGGCATAGACAAATAGTGGAATGGGTGATTTATTTATTTTTTAATCTGGAGAGATTTCAGAGATCATCCAAGACATTAGTTACAGTTTTTTGGTGATGAATCATAGGCAAATATAAAGACAGATAGACAGCTATGCCATGCCTGGTGCCAGCAAAAAATCCCTCTAGCACATCTCAGACTTAAACCTGAAGTGTGTCTTTAATTGTGAGAAAGTTCCGTGGTTGCTTTGAGCCAGGCTGCCAGTCTCTGTCAGACTGGGGTTCTGGAACATGCTCTTCAGTAGGTGCAGGGTCTGCTGCCATCAAACCAGGATGCCATTAGAACAGATAGTGCCTTTTGTCTGAAGATAAAATTCACCTGGAGTACAAGGTTTGTTTACCACCCATGCTGCCAACACGTGTGCACGGGCCTGTGAGTGAGAAAGACTTTTAGCCTAAAAACTGGCTTAAAGCAGCTGGGCAGTTTGAAAGACAGCTTAGAACTGAGTACAGATTATCCATTTTTGATTATTGTTAGCCTGGTGCCATGCAAGTTCATGAAGCTGATGCAAGACAAAAGGGCCCTCCAGTGCTAACTATTTCCAGAATCCCAGCAAAACTTTGCTGCTGTCGTGTTTCTGTGCACACATCATTCCTAACATGGTTTGCTCTGCAGCCCACAAGCCTTGCTGGCACTCTGAAACATTCTTTGGATGAGAAATGCCAGACCTGGCAATGTGGTGATATAATACACTAATAAGCAAATTCTGAGCAATGTTCAATAGGAAACACTTTTTATTTTATGAAGAATTCTTATTTAATGTATTTTTTCTTAAAAGCAGTGACACTATGTCACCCATAGTAAATCATTCTTGTGCTCATTAATGTCTTTTTTATCCATTTCTGTTTCTGAATTATGGAAACAAGTTTTGGAGTTCACTGGGAGACAGCTGAATGCTCCAGCATTTTGCTGTGAATCCAGAGTATTTTGTTAAACTCCTTGCACTGTTTCCAAAAATGTTAGAAATACTTTCATGGCAACAGACTACAAGGGGCTGTCTTTTTCTATAAAATTCTAAACACACACACACACACACACACACGTTTTCCTTCCTGATTTTCTCTGCATGTGTCAAAGTTAGGCAGGAATTCTATAGCACTTAGTACTTGCTGATGTAGAAATGACTGCCAAATGAATGGTTTATACTGGAATATCTCATTATTTATATAAGTATGCTACAGTATGGACATTTAATTTAGTTCTCATTCCAAACCCATGACAAGTCACTTTGACACCTTTAAGAAATGTTTCACATATGGTAAGATAGAGCACTCAAAACTGTAAAAGGAAAAAAAATAGATGACTCAAATTAAAACAGAGATTTTTAAACAATCAAAGGAAATACTTCAAGCTTGTAATAACACATCTCAGCCATTTACTGTTTAATAATTTTAGTGATGAATTAACATTTCTGGGGAACAAGGATGGTACAGTAGTTCTGGGGGCTGGCTCTTTTCGCTTCCAAAAGACGTAGGGCAAAATTTCACAGGCATTAATGGAAATGTCTTTTTGAATATGAGCTTTCACAAGCTTTCCTGGAAGGTTCTGATTTGCTGTGGTGCTGCTGTAGATCTGAGTATGAGAGAATTCAGGCACCAAGCCCAGGTACTGAGACAGCCAGGCAGGGATTTGAAACTGCACCTGCACTCCCTGTGCCTGCCTGTTACCGTCTCATAGCCTTTCACTTTACAAATAAAATAGTCATGTTTATCCCCCACTCTGTGAAAAATACCATTTTAGCTGAAACACATTTCTGCCATAAAACTAAATCAGACTACTTGTGTAATGGAGCTGGATGGAAAGTAGCACCAAAGCTTGATTTACCGTGCCAGCTAAGTGGGGAAGGGCTTGGCTTCAAAGCTGACAATTTGTTCAGGGCACTTTCTCTACAAAGTGTGAGTTTGAGCCATGAAGTCTGGCTTTGGAATGGCAACAGTCTGGGTACTACCCAGATTAGGAAGCTCCTCCTCTGCAAGGTGAGTGGCCCATTTGCCAGAGTCCCTCACAGCAAGGAGCACACATGAGTGCTCCAATATGTAACTGCCTGTGAGGGCTAATAGGCCAAGTATAAGGCTAGTAACACTGAGTTTCTACCATGTGAAAGCCTGCTGTGAACCCTTTCCATGCCTGCTTGCTTAGCTTCAAGATACCTGAGGTGTGGTGCTTGAAGGTGAGCATGGCCTCAGCAAGCAACCGAAGCACTTAATGATATGTTGTGCCCTTGGACCACGATATTGCACCAAAGGAGGAATGTTATGACATTTGGAGGGCAGAAAGCAGGCAAGCACACGTGGGGAACGGCCTCGGTTACGGTATGGTTCTCCCAAGGCACCCCACCTCGGGGCTTCCTTAAAACATCAGGCAAAGGCCTTTCAGCATCTGCCACTGAGATGAAAATGAATAGAGGTGTCTGAGTTCTTGCTTGGGCCAGCAATGGCCTGCTCTTGCTGTGCAGGATGGGAGTGGGCTCCAGGGTCCACTGAGTTCCGTACATATATACAGATCACATATACAGAGAGAAATAGATGGGTATCATATAGGCATCAATCAGAAACAGAAGTATTTTCTATCTAGAAATACTTAGGGTATGATAAATAAGGCAACAAGAAATTACCACCGAGACAAAGACTTAAAAAACATGAAACACCGAGTGTTTAGTGTGTCTTTTGTTTACATTTTCATAAAATAAATCTTTGATGACTCTTTTGAAGAGCAAGGGCTTTCAGCCAACCTGAATGACAACATTACCTAGTGTTACCAAAATAA
Organism: Mohoua ochrocephala; assembly: GCA_013398855.1. Classification (NCBI taxonomy): domain Eukaryota; kingdom Metazoa; phylum Chordata; class Aves; order Passeriformes; family Acanthizidae; genus Mohoua; species Mohoua ochrocephala. Next base: position 16,258 of record VZTA01006608.1, on the reverse strand, counting down.
AGATAAAATACTCTCAGCTGTAACTTCTGAAGCTTTTTAAAATCCATTTTATTCTTTTTTCTGCTCATCTGGATCTCCCCTAACTTGTGTGTGCTCACTCTCCAGCCCCATCCTCACCCCTCCATTACCACCACGAGCTGCTCCCTTGATCCTAAGTGCAAGAATCAAGACTTTCTTCCAAGAACATCTAAGAGGGAGGAGGGGAAAGACAAAGTCTGAATAGTTTTCCTAGGGATTTTTGTATTTTCCTCTTGAGAATATATTCTGTGTCCCTGAGAGGGGTGGATGCAGCCCTTGCTGTCCCTTGGAGAAGCAGCCACCACCCTGGCCATCTGGGAAGGCTCCTGCAGTGCACCATGAAACTTTGCAGCCGTGAGACCTACTGGAGTACAAGGGAGTATCTCCAGGAAGGCCTGTGGGATCAGCTAGCCCAGGCCCTATACTTTAAGGTAATCTAGAATCTGTAATAAGGGAAGTCATATTTCTTCCAAGGAGGCTCATGTGTATCCCGAGCCAGTTAGTTTCTTATGAGGCTGATAGTGTAATGGAGTACAAGAACGTTCATGCTAAATGGAAAATGAAAGGGGACTACCCCACATTTAATGAAACAAAACACAAGTGAGTCAGTCTTTAAATCTTTCACCAGATAATTTCTCTCTCATAATGTGCTCTTTCTATCCACTAATTTGACAGTGTGTTCTTTTAAATGTAGGTATTTGATCAATGTCCCTGGGTAAGTTCATCTGGCTGATGAAACAAAACAGAAATATCTAACGACAACGTCTGGCACAGGTACAAACACAATCAGTATCTCAAATTTATCTTGAGATTGCATGCAAAGTACTCTGAAACAAAAACACACTACAGCTCTTCTATTTTTTGATGTTGAAAGATTTTTAAAAGTGTAATCCACATGAAGCTTCTGCATTTCACCAGCCAAGGCTGACTGTAAAGTGTGTACTTTTAGAGGGTAACAGCACCGTTCGCTGTTACTGCTAACTTTGTGCAACTGTTTAGGGATTGGGGGTTTTTTCACTCTTCCTTATGGAATTCCTGTAAGTGCTTTGCCAAATCCTATGTAGTGTTTAATTCGTACAGCTTTCCTTTTCTCCTGTTTCTGAAGTGAAGTCATTAAGCTAAAACTTGAAATGGAAACTCATGCATCCACCTAGAAGGCTGAAGAACAAACCACAAAATAGACCTGGGCAAAGTTAAAACTGTGCATTTTGAGGAATGCTGGGGTTATTCTGAATCTTTCCACATCAGGCAATTTTTTTCTAGTATTTACAACTGGATCTGTGTGCTGTTTTTAGAGAGCATCTAGCGTTAATGATTATGTGTTTTAAGTATATAGTCAATCACAAACAACAGTACATCTTCGAAATTTGTTCCCATTAGTTCCACCAAATTGATAAAACCAGTAGAATTTCTGTGCCTGGAAGATTCCTACTGGGTAAGGTTATGAACTACCTTCTTGCAAGAAGCACTTTCAGAACACAGAATGGGTATCAATTACTTTTACCTGGTTACTCTATTTTCAACACAAAGACTTCTAGTAGTTACCCAAGTGGACTGGTTAATCTCTAATCCCTACTATCCAACAAACCACTTCATCTACCTCTAGTCCATCTGCCACAGTCCCTTCTCCTACTGTCCAGCTAAGAGGAAAAAAATCTGGTGAACTTCTACATATAGCTCGAGATTCAGTCAAGAGTGAAGGAGAGCTATACATACTCACAGGTTTCTTTTTTGGTTTACATCAGCAGAGGCTCTGATGTTATTAGGGAGTGTCTAACTCACACTGAACAGGGTTTTTTCTTGCTCTAGGATATCAGAGAGAACAAGATCACAGTCCTGCGTAAATGCACTAGGGAATGTAGAAACACTGAATTCGACACGTGTTCCACTTTCTTTGTGCCTGAATCACCCTTGTCAAGAGCTTCTTAAGAGACATAATAGTGTAATCTGTCATTCACAGAAAGGAACACATGGAGTGTAAAATGCCGTTACTGGAATTTATCAAGAGCAGCTTCCTTAACCTGCTACATTGTAAAAATGTTCACATTTTAGCATGCCAACAGAGCTTCAGCATTGATGCCTCCAACAAATAGGAAGCACATGGCATATTAAGCTTGTTTCCTCTCAAATCCACGGTTCAGTTTTAGAGGATACACACAAAGAGAAAACCCAGTCATCAACTGCCCAGGTTAAAGAGGCAAGGCCTTTTCTTGTGCGACTGAAGTGGGGAGTCACATAGAGCAAATGGACTTGGCAACTTTCCCTTTTTGTTTCTGGGGTTGAACAGCCAGCAGAAGATACCCAGAAAGGGCTGTGATCACTCAATAACCATCTGTCCGTGAAAAGTACACAGTGTCAGAGTGAGGCCAGAAATGGGAAATTTCATGGGCTTGTTCATGAACAACTTCAGGTTGTTCAGCCTTTCTCCAAAAAGACACCACTTCAGGTAATCAGGTTGGGTTTCTGAATCAGAGACAGATGAGAAGAGCATTAACAGCATGCTGAATAGTCACATCATTAGAATGAAATAAACCTGCCTTGAACTCTAGGGTTTAGACTGGATTTAAAATCCTGCAGCTTCGCTTGGTTTTAACCCTAATGTATCAATTCAGACTAAAGTACATTTTTACATGTCCAAAAGGGTGAATCTTCTTAACACGAAATTAATATCTGAGTCCATTTCTACAAGGAACTCAAAACACAGACACGAAGGAATGGAGAAAACCAGTTCCCACTGGCTGTCATGTGGTTTTCTGCTGGTTCTCCCATTTGTTGGGGCCTATTATTTCGACAGGCAGAAAAGGAACTCGCCTTTTTGTTGTAAGTGAGCATGAATGCTTAGTACTTTGCATTTAGGAAGAGATAAATAGCCCTGTCTATGCCATAAATTTTAACTAATGAGAAGCTACTCATTCGTTATCTTTCCCAAACTGACACTAGATTAATGTAATGCGTGGCAGTAGGGAGCACTGAGAGAAGTGCAAAAAACTCCTATGTTACATACCCACGTTTCAAATGTATGTTGCAACGTGTCATTTCCTGCTGATTTTTCTTCTTCACTGGCCTTCTAACTCAAGTTGGTATGCCAATGAAGATACTACAGAAAAATCTATTCAGCGCTTACTCACTTTTTCACCAATTTTTTCAACAAACCAGGTGGCAATGAAAGAATTTAACTTGCACATCAATAAAGAGCATATTCTGTTTGCTGGCTTCAAAAGGTCAGGAGCTCCACCACAACAGCACGTGCTTGTCAACTCTGCTGCATGTTTCATCATTTGTGAAAGAAATAGACCTGATGCAGCAATATTCAGAACTCTCTGTTTCAGTGAACTTCCCACTGATTTAATGGGAAGACGCAGGCAAGGTTCAGGCCACATTTATAAAAACCTTAAGTCTGGATACACGTGTGTGTGTGCACATGTGCATACATTATATATGCACGTGTACAACACATACAGGCACACAGAGAGAAACCTTTCCTTTGTTTTCCTGGCTAACTAGTTATTGTCTAAAATGGAAGTTTGTAAGGCACGAAGGCTTGCACTTCGACAAGAATTTACCCTGGGTTTCAGTTCTGAGGTTTATCTGATTTTGACCCCCTATGGCTCTCCAAATTTAAAGTACCCCTTCTAATTTACTGAGGATATGAGGTGTATCAAGCTGAACAAGACAGAGGTCTTCTCAGATACGGGTATTTTCTCTCCATTTGCACTCTTTCTCATCTTTGTTATGAATCTAAATTGACACTCGAAATGGTCAAATCAAGTACTGATGGATTTTAGCATAGCAAATACTGGACAGTCTTTCTCAAAAAGTTCTACCCAACATGCAAATCACTATTAATAATTATTGCTAAATAGGATGTGTTTATTGTACAGTTTATCATTAAAAGATAGGATTACTCAAGTTCTAACTTCTAATGGGCGTTTGGAGGGCAAGGGTTGACCCTTGGGAGTAAGGTCATATGGTTCTTTTGGTTTGTTTACATGAAATGGGAAGGTTCTGCTGATTATTACAGAAATCCACACTCTCCTTTTTGTATGCTAATGGAAAGTTTTTAGAAGGAAATACTGAGAGTTCTGTACCTAAAACAGATTTCATAAAACTATACATTCTTGGCAGACTAGTTAGACATATTTAACTTATGTGTGCCTAATCTGTATTTTTACAGGATTTCTCTATCCAACAGTTCTGCTAGCTGTACATTAATTCCATGCAGAAACACACACATCTGGGTGTTAACATTTGTGCAAGGTTTGATTGGTTGCATATTTCCCTGTGAATTTTCAGATGTGGGCAAAGAAAATATTATTTCTTGGGGACTATATAAGGAAATAGTTTAAGTCTTCACATGACATCATATTATCCAGCATCAGATTATCAACCTGTATCACCCCACAGTACACAGTAACTAGCTGTTCATTTAACATGTGGCAGGAACGTGTCTGCTTCATCAAATTCTACATATCATGATCATTTAAACTTTGCAGCTTCTACAGTACTTAGAAAAGTGCCCTTTATGCTCAAAATAATTGAGCAAGAATAACATTATGGGTCTCCAGAGACCAAATAAGATTTCTCAGAAGAAAAATAAATGCTTACGTGTGCTTAACTGATGAAGGTTACATAACATCAACAATATCTCAACACCTTCAGAGTCTTGAAAGACTGGCACAAAGGACATACACACCTGGAACAAGATCTTGCAACTTCTTAGCTGCTTTTAGTGCACTCTAAGAGACATAACCAGAGACATAAACGGTCATCTTCTTGTCCTCAAGGAATAGAATCAATATAAGAATCATAATTTTATAATAATTAATAATAATGTGACTTCTGTTCCTAAAATTCTTGCCTGACACTGAAGAAAAACGGTTTATGCATGGTTCAGAAATAGTTCCTCCTTGTGGCAATGCTAGTCCCATAATACTGCCGAGATCTGTGCCATCCTAGACTGTCTGCCACTCTGTGTGCCAGATGCCTAACTGGTAGATGCCTGAGAGAGATTCATCAACACAATTTCAAACTTCTACTTTCATAAACTTCCTTCTACTTTTTATCTCACGGCAAATCCTCTTTCCTCCCTGCTCTTTCAACTGCTTCAGGATCCTGATCCAGAGCTCACAGACCTGTTGAGACTCACTCCATTAACTTTTTGTGCTCAGGGTATTTCCCCCACTGCACAGCTAAGGTAGGGGACTGGCAAAAGTCTTTCCTAGTCTCTGGACACATGTTACAAGGTTAAATAGATTGCATAATTCATGATAGTAAATTCAAAGTATCTTACGGGATATGGGAATGAGGAACGAGGTCCATAGATGTTCTCAAAATTCTGTCAGAGATGCGTGACCCATCAACACAGAGATTTTTGTCATGTGAGGTTGAAACACTAAACCAAATGAGTCACTAATGTCAGGCAAACTATAAGCCCTCCAATTACCTGAATGCAGTCGATGTGCTTTAGATTTATATTGCACACTTCTACCTTGGCCACAGCTTATTTATTCAACAGGGATTTTCGGAACCTTCTGGAGCCGGAGAAACAGAATAAAGCTATTGCATTTGAAAATGAGTGTATAAAAATTTAAAAAAGAGTTCCTGGCTCCTTAATCCACTGTCTGTGGCCCCAGGCCACAGAGGATTTTAGGTGACCACAGGCACTCTCTCTCCTTGAACTCTCTCTAGCTGAAACCTTCCCCCTGATGTAACATCCTCATTCATTCTGCAGCTGTGGAGAAAAGAGGTGTCTTACCAACAAAATTTATACTGTCCCAACCCTCCAACAGTCTCTCACCTAGCTGAAGACTTCATCTTATTTAAGACCAGAGATCTCTGCAGTCACGCTGGGCTAGCCTCCAGCAATCCCTGGACCATTCGTGATATCTACACCCTCCTCTGGGATGTTGCTGGGACCATGCTTGGACCTTTCAGTTTGCAGTCTTTGTTCATTCTTTTTGCCCTGATCCTTTAAACTGATGGCCCCACTTTTGTCCTCTGTATTCAAACGTCTCAAAGAACAGTTTGACGGATTAAGAAAACCATCTTCAGGCACATCCCTCTCCTTGATGTATTCATACCACTCATTCACCTCTGCCAGCCACAAATCTGGTATTCACTTTGGCACTGAGAACATTTCCTTCCCTCATGTGCATTAAACATGCTCATTACATTACAGCTTCCACATCATAATTCACATAACTCACCCAATTACACTTCTTTACTTCTTCTCTTCTTGAAAGCTGAAGCTCACTTCATGACGACTGTAAAGCCCAGTTCTCAGACTTCTTCGGTGCCTGCCAAATGCTGCTGCTAACCTCCTTCCACTTAAAAATAAACAGGAATGCATCACCCTCGCCCACAACTGTATTTGTTTCAGGATGTCAGTTTTAAAAAAAAAAAGAGAGAGACACACAAAAAAATCATCTTCTCTAAAATTATCCCTAGACTTTTTCTAGCTTATCTCATGTTCTGTTCATTTTTTTCACCACTTGTCTTATATGATTGAAGTGAAAAAGAGTTCAAAATTAAGGTAATGTTTGCCAGGTTATGTCACTCTGATGTGGTTATCCTACTGTTTAAGAAAAGTTTTGGATTTAAATAAATTACAATCTGATTTTCCATTAATTAAAATAAAACAAATATTAATTAAAACAACCAGACTACGTAAATACACATAAATTCATATGCCTCTGTGTGTGTGTGTATTTACACACTTTAAAGAGTAATTTCCTTATTGTTTTCTGCCCATGGCAGGTAGCAGATATAGAAAAATTGTAGTTGCACAAGAATCCCATGCTTTGCAGCTCACTGTCACTCACTGAAATCTTCAGCCCTGTGCTTAGTATCAGCTTCTTCAGCAAGTTATGGTGAGAATGAAACAACTAAAAATTATTGCAGCAGTGACTAAACTCTGTTAGAAGAACAGAGAATTGCTGAGTCTCAAGACAGTGTGAAGTTAAGTCCCATTTTGCAAAGGTGTTGGAACTATGTCTCGATTGCTAAATAAAATAGGGCTGGGAACCCCTCTCTGGTCCTGAGGCTAAGTGGCATTTGTTACTAGGTCGTTGAGTCTTTTGGTGCCTCTGTGGTTCAAAAAAAAAAACTATTTCTTGTGGGGTTCTAGTTCTGAGTATCAGAGATAATATAATGGAATGCATTGTAAATTGTTCAAGTGATATTTTCATCACAGGGAGCCAAAGGAGGGAGCAGACTGAAAGCATGGAAGGGTTCCTGGGACAGCGAAAACTTCTGGAAGAGTGTTGGAGGACTAGAATAGTGCAGGACAGAGGGAGTCAAACCAGGTACCATCTAGTACAACCAAAGTCGTGCCTGGGTGCATGGTAGCAGCCAAAAGGTGTGCTTAGCTCATGCCCCCTCCTTGCACTATGTAGCATCAGTGCTTGCTGCCATCAGCATCTGCCTCCAGGGGGGATTTTGTGCCCTTATGAACCTCACCATGCACACATGACTCGGCTGGAGGAAATGTGATGGGGGTATGGTACCTCAGCAGCAGACTCTTTCCTAACCAGCACAGTGTACAATCTTAGTCTTGCCTGTTGAAGTGACTTAACTGACTGAAACCAATTCAGTGTTCACTGGATTGGCCTTTTCTGTATCTTAAATAAGCAACAAAGTCAATCTTAGTCTAGTAATAAAGCCCTTGTTTATAAGGAGAATAAAACTGATGAAAAAAAGAAAGGAATGAAAAGGGATACCAGGTTTTTCTCTGGGAAGTAAAAAGGTCCCCAGCGTATTTGAGCTGATTCAAGAACCTATGAAATAAAGCAGAGAAGACATCAAAGGACAGGTTCAGAATTAACTCAGCAAAAAGGAGGTTGAAAAAACCCATAGAGGAAAATACAGAACATTGTCACAAGTTCAGAAGTAGCAAATTTTCTAGGGGAAAGTTGATCAGTTTCAAACTGATGTTAAGTTATTTAAACTATCTAGTTTTCCACAAAGCTGTTCCTGTAGTTTTGATCTGTACACAAAATTTCTCAGAAAAATTGCAAGACATGACAACTAAAGTTGCAACTAAATTGCACATCTTAATTTCTGCAAATAAGGCAATTTACTTATTTATTACAAAAGCTCTTTGGAGTTGAAACAAGCTGAATGCATTCTGAAATGCTATGAAGTTTCCCTTACAACAAATAATTGCTTTAGTTTTAATTCATACTGTCTTGTTTGTTTTTATTTTTTTCCAATGGCAAATCATAGCAATTATTTAAAAAAAAAAAAATCTCAAAACCGAACAAACTGTAGCTAAATCCGTAAATATTTGACATTAATATCTCTGTGTGTCACTTGCCAACACTGCATTACATTTCAGCTTGCCTCAACCACGCAGAATTTAAAAGATGGGTATGTTCATGAGCATGCTACATAGCACAGACCATGGGAGAACTCACACGAGCTCTTTCTAGAGTGAAGGGAAAAAAAGTCAACATATCTGTGTACAGTGCTTGGTCCCTAAATCTTGGCAAGGATAGCTGTGTCTGGGGTCCTTGGTTGTTTCAGAGGCTGCACTTCCTTCTTTTGCCACGGATACAGAAGAGGAAGGGACCCCCAAAATCCTCTCGTATCATTATGCGCCAGGAAGGGGACACGAGTTCCGCTCGCTTGCAGGTAGGCAGGGTAGTTGGTGGCTGCTACTAAGATAAGGGATTTCTTGTCATGGCGACAACATCTATGAATCACCTTCGACAGACTGGTCGGGGAAGACTTTACCAGGCTTAATCTATCTGGAAGACCAAAGGATGTTAAAGACGAGCCTTGTTTCCTCTCAGCAGCGATCGGAGCTGGGTATTAGAGCCCTCTAGTGAGGTTTCTGGGAGTGGATCCCCGCCTCCAGCCCGGGGGGCCGAAGGAGTCGCTTTCCTTCCTCGGGGAGAACCGAAATTCCCTTCGGTGCTGCGGGAGATGGCCGGCGGTTTGTTCCCCTCAGGAAAAGGCCCCGCGGGAGCGGGGGGTCACCTGCGCCGCCGCCACCTGAGCGGCCCGGAGATGCCAGCGGTGCCTCCGGCCCGGGACTCCCCGGCCGCCGCTACTGCTGCTGCATGAAGGGTGCCTGTGCTCGGCCCCCGCGGCTGGGATCGCGCCCCCACAGCGACGGGACTGTGGCCGAGCCCCCGGAGCTGTCTGCTGCCTGGGGAGGGAAGGCAGGAGGGAAGGGAGGGCAGCCTCTTCCTAAAAATACTCCCCGGTCAAATCCCCGTGAGCCACGGATGGAGATGGTAACAAAAATGCCTTGAATCGGTAGGAACAGTGAACAATCTTCGTGCTTTCCTCATCATCTTGGAATAATCAGCGGAATTAACTGAGGTCGAGGAAACAGGCTCTTGGGTTAGTTGTGGGAGGCTGTGAGAATAGGGGGCAGCCATTAAAAGAAACATGATCGCTATTCATCAACTCGGAAGAGGGGAAAGGAGGAGGGAAAAAAAGAGACCTTCGTGGCTGGAGCTCATACCAACCTGGTCTATCTCTGATCAAGAAGATCCCTGGAAACAAGAAGTTTACAAATATTGTCAAATTGATGCTTGTAGTGTGATTTAAGTTGTCAATCCCGCAGAAGCCCACCAGAAGTTTAGATTCAATACCCTGCATTTCTGGCTAGTTATTGCCAATCCCCTAAGGCAGAAAGCGCTCTCTCTCTCTCTTTATTTTAACCATATGTGCCTTTTGTTGTTGTTGTTGTCTTGTCTGTTCGCTGTACACTGTGTGCTGAGAGAGTCCCCTTGTGCCGCGGAGCATCTGAGGCGGTCCCCGCAGCCGGGAGTAGGGCGGGGGCTGGGTGGGCACCGGCCCGGGCCCCCCTCCTGTTCCCCCCGGTCCTCCCCCCAGCCGTCTATGGACTCCGCGGGATCTGTGGGCCGCGGAGGGGGAACACCCCAAATAACTCTCGATGCTGGGGGTAACGACCGGGAGGGTGCTGATGGCAGAAGCGGGTGAAAACTCTCAGCCCCTCGCCCGAGATTAAGAAAGGATAATATAAAAGTAATCAGGACCGGCCGCATTAATCGGCCGGGGGGGCTATCGTGTTTCGTGGGGAGCTCGGGAGGTTACAGCGCCTTGAGCTGGGGACACAGTGCCGCCCCCGGAGTCCCATTTCACCGGGGGGCGGCCGGGAGGCGGGGGCGGGAAGGTTCACCGAGGCCAGCTCAGTCACGTCCCATCAGGCCCCCATCTCCTAATTAATACATCTCTTTCGAAGATGTTATTCGAGCATCTCAGGTCCAGCCGGCGAGGGAACGGCTCCATGCTGGAGAGGAGCGGCGGAGCTGCGGGCGCGGGGAGCGGGGTGGCTCCGGGGGGCAGAGGGTCCGCTCCCGTCTGCTCCCAGCAGAGTCCCCCAGCACCCCGCTCCGCGCCCCGCACCCACCAGGGTTCTCTTTCAAGCGGAGTTTGTTAGCATAATCGAGTTACCCGCTACATATCTGAAATCCTTGACCCGTCCCCTTGAGGAACGGTGCATTGCGCGCAGCAAAAGCTTTGAATTATTCCTTTCTCCCCAAATCAGGGAACAACAAGCAATTGTTGTTTGTCTTAATTTAGTTATGTGCAGTGATCGTCTGCCGTGTTCTTTTTTTCAGCCGAGACAGGATCTTGGAGCCATCTCTGATGGGATAGATTCGGGTTTTAAACAAAACGCAAAAATAAATAGTAGCGTGAATAAATAACGTGAGGGCGGGGGGAACAATCCGCGGATCCGGGTTGCAAAACTGCCTCCGGGAATCCCCGGTAAGCTTTGGCCGCCTAAAGGAGCCCTAGTCCCGCCACAGAAAAAAGTGTGAGCCCGGGGAAACTGAGCTGAGCCCCCGGGTTGGGAGACGTGGGGCAGGTAGGCCCGGTATCGCGGCAAAGGTCGCTATGATTCATTTAAAAAAAATGAGAAAGAAAGAAAACCCTGGCCGGAGTAGCACAGCTTCATTGCGGCAGGCTTTCGGTCTCAGTAAACCCCACCGCTTTTAAGGGGAAAGCATATTGCACTTCCGTCAAAAGAAAAGAAAAAAAAATTAAAACATTTTAAAAAAAGAAAGAAATAAAGGGGTGGGGGGAAAGAAAGGGGAAAAAAGAAAGAAACGAAAACTTGGAGTTGTCTGTCATTTTGGTTGCTCTCGCTACAGTTCTCGCCACGGTAGTGGACATCTGCGGGGAAGATGTGTTTCTTTCTGGCATGTGAGAGTTGTGGGGTTTATCATTTGTTAGCTACCCCTGCCGATAAAAGCGCCCTTGGAGGGGCCCTGTCTCCCTGCCCTGCCCACGGTGGAGCCGAGGCTGGCTGGCAGGAGCGGACGTGTCCACAGCCCTGTGAGAGTGGGTGACAGGTTTGTCCCGAGCCCAGCTCGGTGAAAAGGATGAGGGGCTCCCCAAAGGCAGTGGTCGAGGAGGCCGGCGGAAAGGTGTCGAGCAGGAGCTCGCCCAAATCGGCTCCTGTCTTTAACAGGAACGATGCGGGCCTGCAGCCTCCCACACAGGCTGTTGCGTACAAGGGGACGGTGAAGGCAGAGCCGAAAAGGTGATTTCCAGATAATTGCAGCTCTACTTTGGCACTCACTCGTGGGCACGGAGCAGTTCCGTGCAAGGAAAGGCTCCTTGCAAGAAAACCGGCCGCCCACACCCCGTTCCTCAGCCAGTCTGTGTCACAGCTAATGAAAGGAGCGTCGCGATAAAAACCACCTTTTTCTTTCACTCATGTTTCCCAAAGACTGTGTTGACACTGACGGTCTCGCACGCTGCTGCGCCGAGGGATGAGGCGCTTCCCGAGTGGGCCCTCGGCAAAGTGACAGCCGAGCCCGGACCGGAGTGAAACTCCGATCTTCCCCGCCCGGCGAGCAAAAATTTGGGTCGGCTCAGCTAAAACTTTCCACGACAGCTAAACGGGAGAGAGCTGGCAGCAGCCAGGCGAAACGATCTCGTCGGTCCGGGGGCAAACGTGAGCAGGCGATTCTCTCCTCCTGCTCTGAAATATAATGGCAGGGAACGAGAGCCTTCGCAAATGCCAAAAAAAAAGCTCCTCTCTCGATCGCCTGTTTCCCTCGCAAGGCACTACAATGCGATTCGCCCCGTGCCGCGGCTTTGCAGCCAGTATCTGCTCTGACTTCTAGCACGTAGGAAAGTTTTTTCTCCTTCCCTAAAGATAAAAGCAGTTATGCAGAATTTGGATCCAGATGTCACTAATTTACAATTGCTCTAGGACGCAAGCTGATACAGGGTGCCCGGGAAGGCGGTAGACCTGCCTCTGCCCAGCTCTCCGGGAAGGGAACTTACGTTACATGCAAGCTGCAGCCCGGCTGAGGCAGCCTAAAGTGAAAGCGCCTACGGAGCTTAAGCTCTGTGCTCACATTTTAGGGTGCTAAGAAGACTCTTTTTCAGGTCTCAATCTATGCAACAGGTTTTGACATCTCCTTTCCAGCTAGGGCTAACAGCTACCCCCGTTCAGATTCAACCACTGTGGTTGTGAGATGGAAGGAGAGGAAGAGGAGTCAGGTATATCCCTAATAAACGTGGGGCGACCGAGCATGGTAGCGGGGAGGTGGGAGACGCAGCTCAGACCTCGCTAGCACGTTTCATTATTTCCACGATCCCCATTGCGGGAGGGAGCGGAAGGCACACGGTGTGTGCGTGCAGAGGTCGGGGACGGGAGAGGGGATCTGTGTTTCTGTTGCCGTTTCTGCTCAGAGCAGCGTTTGAAGTGGAGCGGTTGTCCCGTCCCGTCACTGTTCGCTACAGCCGCGGCCGTGAACGATCCGGCCGCTTAGGTTGGCTAGGAAGCGCTGGGATCGGGATGCTTTCGTTTACAAACAAGCACAGTTTGAATCCTGCAGAGATCGGCCGGAATCGAGGCACTAAACGGTCGAGAGCTCAGTTTGTAAAGGAACGGAGGGAGCATCATGCGAGGGGCTTTACCGACCCGTCACCAACATGCCCGATTTTGTTTTAAACGAATTTGAGCTGTTCTTTTCTCGACCTGAAAAAGAAGCCTCTATTTTCCGTCCCCGGAGGATCCAGGGCGGGAACCGCCCGCTTGTCACTGTTTCCTCATGGCAGCACTCGTGAAAAGGCCGGCCGGACAGGTAGGAGGACACGCAGCCTCCACAGCGGAGTGCACTCGAGAAAGTAGGGGCATACGCCGCGGATACGCACAGGCGTTCGGACATTCTGGGAGCTGGACGCGGTTGATCCGCTGCCCCCCTACCCCGCCCTCTTCCTCCTCCTCCTGCCTCCCTCCCCCGCCGCATTTCCCCTGGCCGCAGCC